>UELW01000966.1:539990-835100 GCA_900490495.1 Danionella dracula | reverse complement strand
TCTTCGAATATTTGAGCTTTCTCAAATGTATGGGGATGAATGTACTTGTTACTGTAGCTCTCACATACTTCGTCCAATCAATGTAAAAATTGTATGGAATGATGAGCTCACCTCTCAGAACAAGTAGATATGCTTACTTGATAATACACTCATAGCGCCTCCTGCTGGCTGTATGAATTCCAAGGGAAATTAATGTATTTGTTGCTGTATCTCTTACAAATTTAACTCAATGAACATGACAAAAAATTTGCATGATGAGCTGGTAATTCTAAATGGAATAATATGCTCATGGCATGAGACTGTTATAGCGCCACCTGGAGGCTTTATGAAATGTGTTTAAAATAGCTGTTGTCATTAGGCAGTGAATGTAAAAAATGTATGGAATGATGAGCTTACCCCTCAGAACAAGTAGATATGCTTACTTGATGATACACTCATAGCCCCTCCTGCTGGCTGTATGAATTCCAAGGGATACTAATGTATTTGTTGCTATATTTCTTACATATTTAACTCAATGTACATGACAAGAAAAATGCATGATGAGCTGGTAATTCTAAATTGAATAATATGCTCATGGCATGAGACTGTTATAGCGCCACCTGGAGGCTTTCTGAAATGTGTTTAAAATAGCTGTTGTCAATAGGCAGCGAATGTAAAAAATATATGGAATGATGAGCTTACCCCTCAGAACAGGTAGATATGCTTACTTGATGATACACTCATAGCGCCTCCTGCTGGCTGTATGAATTCCAAGGGAAATTAATGTATTTGTTGCTGTATCTCTTACAAATTTAACTTAATGTACATCACAAAATAAAACCCGTAAGACCAGGGGGCGGCATCTTTGGATCCCGCGGATGCATCGTGCGAGGGCCCGCCCATCGCTGCTTGCAGCTTTAATTAGTTTTGTATTTTCTTGCAGTTCTGGGGGACTTGTGGAGCAGTGGGGACCAGACTCGCTGATGCTTGTGGTGTGTTGGAGTGTGGTGTCTACAACGCTTGAAGGGGTTGCGTGAGTGGCGTGCAGTGTGAGCACAGTTTCCCTGACGCGGCGTCTGGTCTGCACTGATCCCGCCCCCATCCGGGGAGATGAATATTCCGCTGTCTTAGGTTTTTAATATGTGCTATTAAATAAAGATTGTTTACTAGTCCACGTCTCCTCCTATCATCTCTATCCCACGGGTGGAGCGGACCTGTGTGGGCCTTCGATTTTGTGGGGTTAATTCCCTGGCTCCCCACCAGGGTGGCGTAGTCGTTGCTAAAGTGAGGGTGGAAGTTATGCCCCCTCGGTAAGGCCACAAAACCTTTCATTTTTACAATTGATATTCTCATAATTTAAATAAAATATTTATTCTTTGTAAGCTGTATCACGTCTCCTCTGTCCTTGCTTTCCATGGGTGGAACTGCCTGTTAGGGCCCTCTAGGGACCACAATAGCAATGGAAACTAACCCCATGTCTTCTAATAATTTTGCCAAGGGGCAGGAAATAGATTGAGAATAGGATGGGTGTTACGTTTCTGCGTCACCAAGTTTAGTTTTGGTTCGTGACATGTCATTGTTTCGTTTCTCCACGTGTGTTTGTTTGGTTTGTTGCTGCGTCTTGTGTTCAATCAGGTATGATGTCGAAGCATCACTCATTCTCCACCGATTGATTTGCCTGTCCTGTGGATCTTGGACGATCCTTGTAAATGTAAAACCCTTAAACCCCCACCCACTAAATCAACGATCCCATATATAATTATCATTACTAGCATACTAATAAGAATCCCTTTAACCCCCACCGATCAAATTCACAATCCCATAATGAGTAGAGAAAGACTGAAAAGGAATATTTCTTTGATTAAGCTGTAAAGCAGTTCTGTTAGCAATTGAGTATATGACAGAACATTAATAAGCATTAAATAGACAATAGTAAAATGTCCCACAGTCCGTGGCGTGATGATGTCATCAACTCATCGGCAAATCAACTCATCGGCAAATCAACACTCGGCTAATCTTCTTGCTCTACATATAAGCAGGCTGCGGAGTTGGTTTGGGAGGCTTTTTGGTTTGACTTGATTTTGTCGTGAGAGGCTTCTGCTTCTGAGCAGCTATCATTAACTGTGTTGCTGTGCTTGTGAGTTTTATATTAGTTTCCTGTTTGACTACCCATCCTGTCTTTGAGAGTCACAGAGTCCTGCTGGCTATTTCCGTTCTCACACCCAGGAGCAGAAGATAGTTTAGCACATCAGAGAGAGTATAAGGGTGTTTATGACAAAATTTGATGAGTGTTTTTTGACCCTAGTTGACATGTCGAGTTCATGACCTTTGTTGAACTTTGTATGACCACTAGATATGCTCGTACCCCTCCCATCGGGTGAAATGGTTTTTAGGGTTGTGAATAAAATGTAGTTTAATTTCGATCTGAGAATGTGTTCTTCGTTGGAAAAACTCTTCAGAGAGAGTGAGAGAGCGAGAGTGGTGGTAAAGTGTGTGTTTCAGTGTAAAAGTATTGTTTTTTGTAAAAACGGCCTTTTTTTAGGCGTTTTTGAGAAATTTTGAGGTGTTTTCAGGGTTTGAGTCTGTGGTTTGTGATTTTGATAGTGGTCCCGGCCTCTGTGTGCTCATACCCCGCCCATCGGGTGAAGTGACATCACTTTTAGGGACGTGTATAAAATGTAGTTTTATTTGGATCTGTGGATGTGTTTTTTTTTTGTTTGGAAAAACTCTTCAGCGAGAGCGTTGGCAAAGTCTGATTCGGTAAAAGATGTGACTCCTGCAACTCCTGTTGAGGAGTGTAATGAGGAGATGGTTGACTTTCTTTCAAATGCTCCTAGAAAACCAATGGATCATCTTACCTTGACAAAATTTCTACATGAGGATACAACCTTTGTGAAGAAGGAATTCTCTTTGTCAGGGGGTCGTGTTTTAGGATTTCTGTTTAACAAGACGGGTCGAGTGGTGACTCTCTACACGATTGGTGTTAAAGATGTCTTTTCACCTGAGAGCCCCGGCCTCATCCTCCATGCAAAAGACTGGAAGTTATTTTATTCGACTGATTGGGGTGATTTACATGGGCTCGGAGAGAATCCGTTATTTGTTGGTGACTGGAACGGTGTGATTCCTAACAGCAGATATTGTGTGGTGAGTGATTATTCAAAGAAGAATCCTGATGAGTGTATCTACATATTTTTCTGCAAGGATAAGACAAAGATGTGTGATGACTATTGTGTCACGAAGAGAGGTGATCATCATGAGCTCTACGAGATGCAGTTTGTGGTCAAATGGTTTGATCTGCATCTGGTTGATTCTGTTTTTTCATCCATCGATAAACTGTTTGGTTGGTGTGACATGTATGATGGTTACAGCAAAGTGAAAACCAAACTCTTTCACCCTGAAAGATTCCGGAAAAGTGGGTGTGGATCCTTACCAGCTCCACCCATTCAATACAACTGGACTGTCCTGAATACACTTTCGGTAAAAATGGCTGAGAGGAGATCACCCAAGGCAAGACGTGCGCTCAGCACTCTTTTTGATATTAATGCTGATGAAAATGCTGTGGATTATATTATGAGGGCAGAAGTTGATAAAACTACTGCTACTACTACTACCTCTGCCACTACCACCACATGGCTGGACAAATTCTGCAAAGAGCTAGAGTATCGAAACCTGACTTATCTGATGGAGTTGTGGAAACCTGCATATGCCACTACTTTTGACACAACCAATGGTTGTTTCAATGATGTCGGGTTCAAAATCGTGAAAGGCATGACCATTGTGCTGCTCCAGACGGTCATCGAAATTAAGCAGAAGGCTCTCTGTAACGGTTGTGAGATTCAACACCCCAGTCAAATGCAACATACCTGCATTTTCGATCCCCCTTATACTTCTTCAGTTCACACTTTGACGAACTGTGTCAGAAACTATTTAAACCCGAACTCCAGGCCATCATCGCACATGCCCTGGGTGAGTTTGGTTTAAAGACGCACCCCCAGAGGATTCACGGGACTGCCGGAGCTATTTTGCTGGAGTTGAAAGACGAGCCACACATTGGTGAAAAGTTGGATGAGATCAGAAAGAACCTCCTAGACAAAAAGCTTGAAAAAATCGTCTACGACGCTGTCCATTCTTGGGAGAAGAGTAAAAGCTCAGATTGATCCGGAATGGGGAACATCTGCTGTGTGAATAATATTTATGATTACCTGTTTAAGTCTTATTACAAAAGCCAATTGAAACGTCTGATATACCAAGCTATCTTTGATGATGGTGTAATGAAAATTCAACCAAGACGTGTGACAAATTTTACAAATTTGGTTAAAGAGGTTCGGCTATTGTCAACTTCGTGGGATATGATGATTAATGTAATTCTCGAATCTGATGACAGTAAAACCTCTGGCATGAAAATGGTTTTAGAAGAAACCTATAGAAACTCTGAAGAATTTCGACCTGCTGACATCCTCACTATAATGGTCTATGTGGTTGCTGTTTGTTCAGCTTTGGAAAATGACAGGGGTAGTATGAGTAGCATTCTTGATTCGTCTATAAATTTCATGGTTGATAAAAACATAACCTCATGTATTAATTTTCTACACTATCTGGATACTCTGTAATTAAAGTTTACTTTTTTTTGGATGATGTGATGTCTAAATCCCAATAAAATGTTGTGTAGTTAAACTTGAAAGTGTCATTTTTTCAATATTCCTGACTCATCAACATGAGCGAGGTTATGAGAGAGATCTACACACCGTCGAACCCTGGATCATTAGGAGGTAAAAAAAGGTTAAAAGATGCAGTCTTCAAAGAAAGCGGGATTCGTCTGACCGATGATGAAGTTTCAGAGTGGCTAGCAGGGGAGGATGCTTACACACGACATAGGACAGCTCCTAAAACGTATAAACGAAATAAGGTGATGGTATATGGGATTGATGCTCAATTTCAAGCTGATCTGGCCGATATGACTGAATACTCAAAGGAGAATGATGGTAATAAGTACATACTGACATGCATAGATGTGTTTAGCAAATATGCATGGGCTCGTGTGTTAAAAAATAAGACCGGTAAAGACGTTACCTATTGCTTTTGCATAGGATGTTACAGAACTAGACTAGCCATACCCATTCACTTAAAAGGAGGTTGGGAAGTTGGATTATCTGAAATCGAATACCCTCGAAGCCGGTATATGCTCCACAAGAAGGATACAACGTTCAAAATAACACTCGGTCCTAAAAAGCAGAATAAAACCGATCCAGCACAGAAGAATTCTCCTGAACCTTTTGTGATGAAGTCAATTGCTGCTGGATACTACAACGACATTCCGATATTAACCAAGAGACTAAATGAAACCATCATACCTTATGGTGTTATGTTTTTTGACCGTGTGAAAAATAAGGTGTATTTACGATCAACGGGGAGTTGGGTGATAGTAATCATGATCCTACAGACCTCACCAAGGAGATTGTTACGTATGCCAAACATCAAGTCGATATTAACTATGGATTTTACACAATGTTTGTTTATACAGACATTATAGACCACCAAGCCGTTGGTGATTCGTTCGTACCCCTTCTGAGATGTGTACATATAACGGGGGAAAACACTGAGAGCGTTAGTATTGGTTATGACAAGCCACATTACGCACCGATCAACAAATCACTTATAAGAGATATCGAAATTGAATTAAAGGACGATCAAAACAGCGAAATAGCCTTTTCTTACGGAAAAGTGATTGTGAAACTACACTTTAGACGGGCTAAATAATTATAAGAAATGGCCTACTATACGCCTCATCAACACACGAATGCTGGGGAATATATAGATTACTACAGAAATCAAGCCGGAGGAGGTTTATCTGGGTTTCGGGGAGTACCGGTTCTTTATGGAAATGGTCTCGGTGGTTTATTTAAAAACTTATTCAGAATAGCCATGCTGATATTAAAAAGAGGATTCAACATTGCTAAACCGCATCTGAAGTCAGCTGCAAAAAATATTGTCACCGATGTTGTTACAAATGTTCTAACAAGACCACATAGTGATGATGGGGGGCATCAGGCAGGGTCAGGTCTGATGGTCATGTCTCGTAAGAGATCTGCTAAACCCCCCCGGTGTACGGAGGCGTGGTCCACCATCAAAGAAAAAAAAGCGGGATGGTAAGAAGAAATCAGTTGTGACCAGAAGGCGAAAGAAGAGTGTGAGTCGCCACATAGGACTGAAGAGGGGTCTAAATACAATCTTTTAACATGGCGCTACTTCATCGTATGTCGGGAGAGTGTGTAAAGTCAGAATTAGACGTATTCACCGTGCCAATGACTCAAACAGTCATTGATAAAAGCACATATTTGGAAGTACCCCCTCTTTCTGCCATAGCAGATACAGCACCTCTGGAATTTTTCATAGTGGGTAATGGTGAAGATTATGTGGATTTAAACAACACGTTGGTATATCTACGTGTTAAAATCACGAAACAAAATGGGACCGATATCACAGAACCTACAAAAGTTGGATTAATCAATTATCCCGGGGCTACTATTTTCTCACAAGTCGATATCAGCCTCGGTGACAGACTAATATCACAGAGTTCGAACACATACCCTTATAGAGCCATCATCGAGACTCTCATGAACTACAGCAGAGATGCTCTGGAATCTCTTTTCTCAACAGCGTTATTTTACAAAGATACTTCCGGTCAAATGGATGTGAACGTTCCTGCAGGACGTAATACCGGTCTGACAAAGAGAGCTGGATATACGAGCAATAGTGAAGTTGTAGAACTACTTGCACCTATTCATGCGGACATGTTTTTTCAGGAGAAGTTGATACTAAATGGTGTTGATATTAAGATACGAATGATCAGAGGAATAGATGAGTTCTGTCTGATGAGGAGTGATGACATTCCTTACAAACTTCACATTGTGTCAGCATCTTTGTTCATCAAAAAGGTGTCGGTCGCCCCCACCGTCAGGCTGGGTCACGCTCAGGCCCTTCTCTCTGCAACTGCAAAGTACCCGATAGATAGAGTGTGTGTAAAAAATTTCTCCATACCTGTTGGTTCTCGGGTCCTAAGTCAGGAGAATATATTTCTAGGGATACTCCCGAAGTCGCTAGTATTGGGTTTTATTGATAACGACGCATTCACAGGGTCATATGATAAAAACCCATTCAACTTCAAACATTGTGACTTGGAGTATCTCACCATCTCTTCAGAAGGACAGCAATTCCCAGCAAAACCGCTACAACCGAATTTCCAGACAGGATCAGCCATGAGGGAGTTTTAACAGCTGGCTACTGCAACTGGCAGGCACCTGAGGAATCAACCACTCTCCATCGACAGGGATGACTTCCTAAACGGTTACACGCTGTATGCGTTCAATCTAACTCCTGATGAAGACTGTGGGCAACACGTATCACTCATAAAATCAGGGAATATTAGACTTTCAGAGAACCACTACCGAATACGGTTAATCTGATTGTTTATGCTGTGTTTGACAGTATTATAGAAATCTCTAATCGTAGACAGGTATTGGCTGATTACTATTGAATATGAATACTATTCAACTGACCAATATCATGGATAGGATTATGTGCGGTAAGGAATATTTTCTCGGTGTACTACCATGTGACCACCTTCCTAAAAACCCTGTGACAACGCTACCAATGAGTGTGATAATCAACACCCACCCGTCTACACTATCTGGGGAACATTGGCTAGCAGCATATTTTACCCAGAATGGAGTTTGTTGTTTTTTTGACAGTTTCGGTAACCCACCAGACAGTCAACGATTTCCACCATCTATAAATAACTTTATAATTAACAATACGTCTACTGTGATGTACTCAAAGAAGCGTATTCAAGATTTCACGACTGATACATGTGGTCAACATTGTATATTTTTTCTGTATCATCTTGTCTTAGGTTATGATTATAATGATGTAAAGAAGTTGTATTCTCATGACTGTATTAAAAATGATTCCATGGTTTCATTGTTTGTAAAAAAGTTTAAACCTTTATGTAGAGAAAAAAAAATCTCATGTGTACAATCATGCTGTATTCCTTAATATTATATTAAATAAAGATTCTGAAAACGAAGTATATTTTCATGTATTTTATTACATTTTTATAAAAGGTAAAAAAGTAAATACAAATCATTTTAATACAATTTCACAGTAATACAAATCATTTTAATACAATTTCACACTATTATCAAAAGATTTCATAGAATCATCAAAAACATTCACATTTCACAGGATTATCGAAAACAAAAACATTTCACACACACACACATTAAAAATTTAACCACCCGTCATGACCAATCTTTTTTGATTTTTTACCCATTCTTTGTTTTTTTTTTGTTTACTTTTTTCAAAATCAAATGTGAATCGTCATCATCATCAACACCACCACCATCATCATCAAAACTCATGACTCGTTTCTTAATTCTTGCAGCATGAATGACTTTCCTGATGTTATGACTAGGTACTGTTGAAGCCGGAATGTTAATTTCTTTAAACACCTGTTAAAACTCCTGCCAACCTATAGGGCGTCTGACATCTGACACATTATGAGTGCTCATTAAATTCTTAAATAAATCTACCATGTGGGAACCGCGGATGACTCGCCCCTTAAACACAAACTCGCCAGACTCATTCCATGCTGACACATCTTTTGCTTTCAACATTTTCTCCAAAATGTATGTAAGCATAAAGCTTAGCCTTTTGATAATCATCCATCTTCTCCCTGTGCAAAATATTCCGTATTGAGGTATCAAGATCAGATTCTACAACATTTTGAATGTTCTCACGAGGAATTGATGATGTTGTCAACGTCTGTAGCTGATGCTGGGGTATTAAAAACATTTTCTCGGTATATTCCATCCTCACTCCCTCCTGGAGGATATCAGGCTACTTATAAAAGGGATGGCGACGCTTAAAAGAGGAAGTAGAAAACCACCCGTCTGGTTAATAAAACGCTTCTTTGCTTTGACACGACTTTTTTGCTGGCTTTTAAGTTTACCCAACTAACCCTTCTTGATTGGAATTGTACCGTGCAAATTATTAAGAGCTACTTCACAGAGGGTTAAGATGAGCTCGTCGAAGGCTGACTGGAGAATAAGACGGCGTTCTTTAGGCCGCGCTTTATGAAGAATCTTCAAAAGAGGGAGGTGATTACACAATCGTCCCGACATTTTAAGCGGGTCTTTTCTTCTTCTGGAGATAGACAACCGGTCTGTCTGAAAATAACCTACTTCTGAGTCTTAATTCCTCCGGTGTTTTTGCTTTATAGTCTACTAAGAGATATCCATAAGGTTGACTCGTCGCATCTTGATAAGATTCGATAAAGTATTTAGCATTCCCCGGATACATTTGACGCCCCAAAACACCAACTTGATTTGCATCTCGAGGGTTTTTGAAAAGAATCAAGTAGTTTGTGTTTAAACTTATCGTACGGCTAGATTTTCCTTGAACAAAAAGATTCTGTACGACATAAATGACCGATAGGTTTCTATGGTGAACATATTGTGTGAAACACCTTTCCACCTCCAAATTACCACTGGCAGCTTGCATCATATCATCAATTATTAAAAGGTTTGTTTTACTGCAGGGTAATAAATTATCATCATTCAAAGTCTTTGGTATCCCTTCAACAAATGTAATATTACACACCTTAGACAGCTCTGCATACAACGGTTACCAACAATCATACAAAAAAAAACTATGTTTTCAAATTTTTTTGAGATTATTTATACATCATTCTCCAAACGTTTTTTTTATAAAGTATGACTTTCCTGAGTTACTAGGACCACTAATAACGCATGAAAACGGGTGTTGAAGTCTGAAATCAAACCCACCAACATCTCTAATCCGTCCCTGCATGATAGACTAGAACCCGTAAGGCAGCGTGGTGAAATTCTGCAAGAGCCGACGTTTAGTGTATACAATTTGAAAGCGTTTGACAACTGTTTACTTGTGCAGAGTGAATCGTCTTTTATCCCTCACAATACTGTCAGACTTTGTTGAAAGGTATCTCTCAGCATCAGCCCCTGATCTGACATAATTTTCAACCAATCCGATCAGACTGTCTAATCTGATATTCTTTGAATTTTCAGCATTCAGGGTTATACCTTTGACCTTCATACATGATTTACCCTGAAATGACCCTGGCTCATGAAACTAGCTGCGTCCCAGTTCGCGATGAATTCATCCGTCCATTCAACATCGCCAGCGTCTGTAAAATAAAATTAAAAAAACAAAGTTAAAAAAACACATATAAAAAAACATTTTTCTCATTATAACCGTCCAGATTCAGTAATTACCCGAATTTGCTACATCTTGTTGGCGTTCGCCGGCAGCCTCGTAAATGAAGACATTATTGAAAAAAGCTGTGAAAAATAGTAGGAATGAGTTGATAGGTTAAACAGGTTAACAACGAATAAATATATTAAATATTGTGGGATTTATAGTTTATTCTACCTTTTAACAAAGGATCCGAAAACGGTAGCACGCGATAATTAATTACTTTGGCAAGGGTAATACTGTCAGAACGACGCTTGGGAATGCTGAATTGATTATGTACCTAGACTCTTAATTAAGGGTAACTCTTGAGCTGTCAATTCAAAGACTTTGCTTTTCCATCTCTCGCTCTCTCCCTCTCTCTCTGTCTCTCTCGCTCGCTTGCTCTAATCTCCCTCTCTCTCTCTCTCACCTCCTCCCTCTCAGTGTGTGTGTGCGTGCGTGCGCGAGTGAATGTGTTAGGTTAGTTTAGCTAAAATCATTTATACCATTTGTGTGTCTAGAATAGATTAATAAACATTATAAATACATTTACCTTATTTGTGGTTTATCTCAGTGTTTTTACCGCTCACTGTGACCAGAGCCCGAAATACGAATTAAAGTTGAGTAGTAATGTTTTGGTCATTTTGAGTAAGGATCTATAATGATGTCGGTTGGTTTATTTTGGTGGACAGGATAATTTTAAACCGAATTTGTGACCTGGCGCAACCTCACTTGAGATCTTGCAGTGTTCCAAATCCCCAGGGCACTGTGCTGCTGCCCACACAGGTAATATTCTGATTTGTTTATATGACAGATTGAATGATTATTATTAATTATTAACACGTGTACTGTTGCTACACTGATCCTAATAATTACACCCTACCTTATACCGACAAATAGTTTCTATACACCTAACGCTGGTTGTCGCAAACGGAGATCGTAACTCCGGTATATAGATACATGAGGTGCTGAAGTCGAGTTTCCTTTGGGTTTAAAACATACCCTGCATTTAGAAAAAGTATGTATTGAGAAAAAACGTTATTATTCATTCCTTTCACATATAACATATCATCCACTTTTTATGTTGAAGGCGTCATTCAACCCCAAAAAAATCTAACTAGTTAAAATAATAGAATGTGTTAATACTTCTAGGATCCAACAATAGGTCTCACTTCACAGCATGATAATTTATTTAACACTATGTTCCAGACATTCAAAGACAGTGAGTCTCACTAGGTTATCACTAAATGGTCAACATCAAAAGAGGAGCCAATCTAGGTAAGAAAGAGAATAAAGGTGACAATTTACATGTTTTACAAATTATCTTACATTTGTAATCCTACACTATCTAAGATTATTCACAATTGAAGGTCAGGACAGAATCACAAACTTTACCGCTGAAAATCTCCACTGTGTTAATACTGATAGGGTTCAACCAAAGGTCTCCCTCGCAAGGCTTGATAATTTAATTAACACTATGTTCCAGACCTTCAAAGACAGTGAGTCTCAGTAGATTATCACTAAATGGCTAGCATCAAAGAGGAGACAATCTAGATAAGAAACAGACCTTTTTAAAACATTGTTTTTTACATCATATTGGTTTTTTTAAACCACACACACACACACACACGCACACACACACAGAATTATCTGTTAACCATTCAAGAATAATGCTTTATTCATGAAACAAACGATAATAAGGTTTCCTTCTATACAAAAACCCATAACACAACACTAAGGAGGTTCAGCACTGAGTGGTGAAATTCTGGTGTAACCTGCTCTATCTTAACCATATAGTGGATAGAACGGCTTTCTCCTTAATGTTTTGTAAATGTGCTTTTAAAATTATGTTTCACTGTTTGACTGTTGTATTTTCCATGTGAGAAAAATCTTAAATTTGTGAACAACCCTATTCTTACAGAGCACATCTGCAAGAGATGCACTTTCTGCAAAAGTCTTTTATTTTATTAACTCGTTATAAGTATGTACCGGTACAATTGTTTTAGCCTAAAACTAATATCTTACCAACACTGTATTCTAACATTAATCACTATCATCCACATTCACTGGTTCAATCACTTCACAGTATAAAGCTTTAGGGTGTAAGTTTGAAGTCACACAACCCTCACCGATCTAACCAATCAGCTTTCACAGACCTGAAGATAGCTTGGAACAACCCCTTAACCATTTTGACTGGCTGGAATTATAAGCTTGCTGGTTTCAACCAATCAGGAAATCTGTCAAATTATTTCATTTACACCTCTCCAGTCTGGAGAGGTGGGGGCACACTGGAACACACAGAGGCCGGGACCACTATCAAAATCACAAAGCACAGACTCAAACCCTGAAAACACCTCAAAATTTCTCAAAAACGCCTAAAAAAAGACAGTTTTTACAAAAACCAATACTTTTACACTGAAACACACTTTACCACCAATCTCTCTCTCACTCTCTCTGAAGAGTTTTTCCAACGAAAAACACATTCACAGATCGAAATTAAACTACATTTTATTCACATCCCTAAAAACCATACCATTTCACCCGATGGGAGGGGTACGAGAACACCTAGTAGGTCATACAAAGTTCAACAAAGGTCATGAACTCGACATGTCAACTAGGGTCATGAAACACTCATCAAATTTTGTCATAAACACCCTTATACTCTCTCTGTTTGTGTATTACCTGTTGGATTCTAAGATGATCCTCTATTCTCCCTCTCTTGGACCTTAGAAGTAAGGTCCACACCTGTGTCTTCCAATGATCGTGACGTCTTAGGTGATATCAGGTATCACCCTTTCCTTCAATCCTACTTCCCATAGCCTCCTCAAAATGCTTTATGTCACTTCCATACAGGTTTCTGGGGTCGGTGCTGCTAGAAGTAGATCATTTACATACATAATATCATAACAGCAATTTAAACTCAATACGATCTCACTTCTGGATCTTCATTTTCTCCTCCAATCTGAAACATACTCATCAAACAATCACAACAAAAATCAGGCAATGATTCAACACACACCGCTCCTGCCATCTGCAACAAAAACAAAACTTAATTGTCAGTGAAATGTTTATTAGTGTCATTTTGCCTGTAAAACACCACTTTTCCCATGTCTCCAGCATCTGTAACAAAGTTATCACAGATTTCAGCCCTTGAAACATTTCCTCCTCCTCACTTCCATAATCTTTGTTTAATATGGTATCTAATAGTTGATTGATAAGTTACCATTTACAGCTCAT
Source organism: Danionella dracula (assembly GCA_900490495.1). Taxonomy (NCBI): domain Eukaryota; kingdom Metazoa; phylum Chordata; class Actinopteri; order Cypriniformes; family Danionidae; genus Danionella; species Danionella dracula. Next base: position 821,618 of record UELW01000966.1, on the reverse strand, counting down.
CCAAGAACTTCAAAAGACATCATAGACCCATGTTTTCTCTTCTCAAAGTGAAACTGAATTTTTTCATCTTGTCAAGATTCATGACACCTCATTTACATTTTTCGCTAACCTCATCAGTCCTAAAAGAAAATTCACAACAATCTCGACACCTGATGTGTAAAAGCGTAGGATTCATCTCCGAGAAACAAAGAATAAAAAAATAATAATAAAACACACACAGTATGCCCTGTCGACACACTTCCAAAAAGATAGGGGAAAAAATGAAAAACTCAATGGCCAGATTTTCCACAAAAATGCTTAAAAATATATTTTTAAAAATTCCTTGCGGAAGCAATGTACACTGGTTAGGTTAGACACACTTCATTCAGTCTCATTCATCACAATCAATCATCTCCCCAGATTTAGCTAAGTGTTACACTTTCTTTTTATTAAGTGTTTTAAAGGCCTCTGCTTTTAGATATTGCCATTGTTTACCCTTTTATTCTCTTATAATTATCAATTTGTCACTGCAAGTTTAATAACAATTTCGCTATATTGGTTTAGGAAATGTCTTCACTGTATAGTAATTTTTCAAATCCACATTAGTTTCTATTCTCAATTAGCCTCATCACAAGACCGTCACGTTTCAGTCCGTCCACAAGCAACACTTGTTCTCCATTGCTTATTATTCGGTCTTAAGTCAGGTATCCATTCAAGATCTCTCATTGAATAAACATTCACATAAAATGTTAACACTGTGACCAATCAGAAATATCAGTAAATATCATGAATGTTTTAATGTTTAGTCAATGAAAATCACAAAATAGATTCCTCTAACATGAAAGGTTGTAGTTGGGTTTCAAAATTCTAATGATTTCCCCTTTTCATTATATATAAAAAAACTCATAGTTTATAATTCTCATTCATATAACCCCCAAGTCACTTCAATTATTTGTCTCTGAATGAGTTGTACTTGTTTAAAACAATTCCCTGTTTTCATTTCCCCCAAAAAATCCTCACCATAAATATAGAGATGTCATAAGCAACAGAAGTCTTCGGACTTCACATTAGTCATTTTAGTTTATTAGTATTTCAATTCTTCATAAACAAGAGTGGTGTGGTTACTGTCAGTCCTTCTTAATGTAAATTTGTCAAACCTAGACGCATTATAATGAGTCAGAGTATTATAAAAAACTCTGCTTGTCTGGTAGAACTCATTACATTAGTCTAGATGACATCAATCTACACCCAATATAATTAGATGACAACTCTTTTTAGTTAGGAATTCAAAATTTCAACACGTTTATGTTATATTCTCTTCCAAAATCAATATCAGTTGGTTTAATTCTCCTTTCAATGGATCCGATTATTTTCAGTCTAAAAGTTTTGTTTTAAAGTCAATACAATTTAGAATTTATTTCTTTTAAATTCCCACAATCCCTTTGGACGTCAGAAACCAGTCACTCAACTTCTCGCTGAAGTTCATAAAATAAATCCTATTCTATCTGTTTGCACCCAAATCAGCCTAAATTTCACTTTTAACTTCACTCTTGGTTTAAGTTTGATAAATGCGTATGCTCAGCAGAGTTTTCCAGGTTTCAGTAATCCTAATGATTCCAAACCCATTTCAAACATGTTAGTTTGTTAGTATAAAAATACCTAATGTTGTAGCCATTTTCATCTTCTCAGCTCCAAAGCCTTCATGATTCTGAACCATTCTGAGAGAGATCAGGAGATGATTGATGAAGGTCTTTGATGATATCTTTGTCAGACGAGTGATTTGCACAGTTCGATTGTCTCTTCCTCAGATATGACCCCTCTCCTCTCCATTTCCCCTTTTCTCTTCCAAACCTCCTCGTGAGATGCATCCTTTCTCCTTTTCCCTCAAGCTGCTCACTCCAGGCCATAGACTCTTAATGGGCTTACAGGAATGTGTGTGAAAAACAGTCTCTGTAACCAGCGCAAGCTACGCCATCCCAATGTCATAGTCTACTCCACCCCCTCCTCGGGTGCACCACCATGTTATGTTGGAGGAAGAAAAGTGTTCTTGTGGGTGGAGAGAAAAATAGAAGGGTACTTGTATCAGATGATCCGTTCGCATGCTGATGATGTTTGCATACACGGAGAAGGCCAGAAGTTCTCTGTGCACTCTTTATAATTTAGTAATTAAATATTAAAGTTTAAGCTTAATGCTTCTGAATTTTCCCCAGTGTTATTAGGAAAGTACTTCCCACTGCATTCACCAACAAATGTCACTCTCACACATTCTCAGATTTCATCACACATATGTGTCATGCAATGAAAATCTGGGCTTTTAACTTATTTGCATGCGCTATAACATATAAATATATGTGTAGTTGCAACCAAGTTTCTCTTTTTTATTGGCCCAAAATGTTCTATTATTTATTTTTTGGCAAGTCTCATTCTTGCTGGCCCGCTTTAACTTCTTTGGGTTCAAATGGGTCATAATGATTTCACTCATTTTCCCTATTGTCTCCCCAGAGTCACCTAAAAATGTTCCTTCTCAAAATTCATGGTTGTTTTCCTTCTCAAAAACAGTAGGCTTTGTAATTTCAGAATCCCTATCTTTCCCTATTTAATAATTTTAATCCTTTCCCTATTCTTACCTACTGTTTGATTTAGAATCAAATTGGCTGTTTTTATAATGGCTCTCCACTACTCCGCAGACACACTTTTCAACTTCCACCAATCCTTGTCAGAACTGGGGCTTTTGAAAACAGGTCTGCTAAATTTCTCTCAATTGTCAAACACAGTTTACTACTTGTGAGATGTCCTCACACAACCATTACATGCTTTTCACAAAGTTTTTTCTAGGTAATTTGCTGACAATAAAGGCATTCTATTCTATTCTATTCTATTCATCACGAAGCTTTCTCTTTATACTTATCACGAAGTATTTTCTTTATACCTTTTAGTGATGGGTCGTTCTTGAGCGATTCGTTCTTTTTGAACGAATCTTTATTGTGACTCGGAAGAACGAATCGTCTCGGGGAGGGATTCGTTCAGTTGCGCATGCGCAGAAGCAACGCAGTCTGATTCGGAAAAAGAAAAGATTAGTTAATTTCTCGAGTCCTCCGAGTCCTTTCGTTCTTTTGTCACGTGACGCTCCCTAATATTAACCTAATGCAGTTTGAGCCGGAAATCCACAAGATTCGTTCTTTTCTCGAGTCCTCTGGGTCCTTTCGTTCTTCTGTCACGTGACGCTCCCTAATATTAACCTAATGCAGTTTGAGCCGGAAATCCACAAGATTCGTTCTTTTCTCAAGTCCTCTGGGTCCTTTCGTTCTTCTGTCACGTGACGCTCCCTAATATTAACGTAATGCAGTTTGAGCCGGAAATCCACAAGATTCATTCTTTTCTCGAGTCCTCTGGGTCCTTTCGTTCTTTTGTCACGTGACGCTCCTAATATTAACCTAATGCAGTTTGAGCCGGAAATCCACAAGATTCGTTCTTTTCTCGAGTCCTCTGGGTCCTTTCGTTCTTCTGTCACGTGACGCTCCTAATATTAACCTAATGCAGTTTGAGCCGGAAATCCACAAGATTCGTTCTTTTCTCGAGTCCTCTGGGTCCTTTCGTTCTTTTGTCACGTGACGCTCCCTAATATTAACCTAATGCAGTTTGAGCCGGAAATCCACAAGATTCGTTCTTTTCTCGAGTCCTCTGGGTCCTTTCGTTCTTTTGTCACGTGACGCTCCCTAATATTAACCTAATGCAGTTTGAGCCGGAAATCCACAAGATTCGTTCTTTTCTCGAGTCCTCTGGGTCCTTTCGTTCTTTTGTCACGTGACGCTCCCTAATATTAACCTAATGCAGTTTGAGCCGGAAATCCACAAGATTCGTTCTTTTCTCGAGTCCTCTGGGTCCTTTCGTTCTTCTGTCACGTGACGCTCCTAATATTAACCTAATGCAGTTTGAGCCGGAAATCCACAAGATTCGTTCTTTTCTCGAGTCCTCTGGGTCCTTTCGTTCTTCTGTCACGTGACGCTCCTAATATTAACCTAATGCAGTTTGAGCCGGAAATCCACAAAATTCGTTCTTTTCTCGAGTCCTCTGGGTCCTTTCGTTCTTTTGTCACGTGACGCTCCCTAATATTAACCTAATGCAGTTTGAGCCGGAAATCCACAAGATTCGTTCTTTTCTCGAGTCCTCTGGGTCCTTTCGTTCTTCTGTCACGTGACGCTCCCTAATATTAACCTAATGCAGTTTGAGCCGGAAATCCACAAGATTCGTTCTTTTCTCGAGTCCTCTGGGTCCTTTCGTTCTTTTGTCACGTGACGCTCCTAATATTAACCTAATGCAGTTTGAGCCGGAAATACACAAGATTCGTTCTTTTCTCGAGTCCTCTGGCTCCTTTCGTTCTTTTGTTAAATTGTTAATAAAAGCACATTCAGAGATAGGGTATTTGTGTTTGTTGTAGTTTGTTGTGTTTTAAAGTGTATTCTAATACTCATTATACAACACCTTGATGTATATTTTGTATATAATACAATATTTTGAAATGTAAAATAATAGTATAATCTGAAGGGTCAACACAACGGACCTATATCATGGACTTTAGAACTGCAGTGTTACATACCCTGTAATGAAATACACAAGTATTTCTAGGTTATAAAATTGTATAAGTGTTTATTTGTGATGTTGGTTGGATGCGATCAAGGGACTTTTATTTTGACACGTGTGTTGCATGATGACAAGCGGACGCTGAATGTTAAGTTTAGTTGAGAGAGAGAATTCTGACGAGACGGACGTCTGATCAAGCTCAAAGAAGTTTTCAGCTGCATTGTTCATAAAGGCGCACACGGTAAATGTTTATTTTTTGTTTGTTATTGTGTTAAGATCTAGAGGAATGTTGATCTGTATAGAGATTATTTTTGTATGCCTCGTGCATGTGCACGTGCGATTCCGTGTGAGATAATAAGTTTTATTTTATATTTCTTTCAGTTATCACGATGTCATGTTGGTTTCGAAGCGAAAGTGAACGATAAGAAAATAAAACGAATATCAACAAGACATTTGTATTGATGCGGGCTCATTTAATGGACACGTGCAGCTACAGTGATAACGTAGCGTTTGGCGCCATTGATACCAGCGCCAGGCAGAGAGAAAACGCCGCTTATCAAAGATGAAGCATAACGTTGGTCAGAGAGCGAGCGAGCAAGAGAGGGACCACGTGCATGCACAGAACGCGCTTCGAGAGTCTCAGGAAGCCATCGTTTGTTCCGGAGCTTGAATGTTTTCTAAAAGAGAAGTGTGGCGTCATCTTGAAGAGAGTTAAGAGCATCAGGAAAGAAGCCGCGCTGACGGAGAAGATCGCCAGATAGCGGGAAAGGACATTTGAAGAGACTGAACGAGTTTGCGCTGCAGTACAAAGAGTGACCACAGAGGCAGCGTTCCTTCAGATGTTGAACTAGACAGCTGCAGTGAACTGACTACATTATTGCGGTCTGAAAGGACAACAGGTTTGGTTGCAATAATTTACAGTTAAGGTTTGGACTTTCATTCAGTTTATATTATCTGTTCATTTGAATTGTTCAAATTAATAGTTGTTGTTGTTGCATGTTTTGTTTTTAATTTAAGAAAGTTAAGTGTATATATATATTGTTTCAACTATTTTTGAATTTATTGTCATGGCCAGTGGTTGTGACAGAAAACAAGTTGAGTTAACTAGTGAGCTATCCGAATTCCTTCAGCTTGAGTTAATAGAAGAGTTGAGGGTTAGGGGAGAAGATAAAGCAGAGTTAACAGTAGCTGATGCTGAATCTAGATTAGCACTTACAGAGCTAATGGCTGCTAATAAGACAACAGAAACTAGAAAATCATCCAGAGAAAGGAGAGACACTGCAAAAATGAGTGAGTTAAAACAGCAAGCAGCACTGCAGAAAGAAAGTAAATTTCTCAAGACGTATGAGAATTGGAAAGAACAAGCGAAGTTAAGCCGCAAAAACCTCAAAGAAGAATGCAGTGACAAAGAACTGATCGAAATGATGGATTCTTTAGAAAACCTGCAAAATCAAGTGAAGGAAATGTACAGTGATATAAGATCCCATGCAGTGCCTTCCAGTGAGGCAAAAAGAAAAGTGGATTCTTGTGTTGCTGTAACTTCTGATATTATGGGATTGATAAATGTACGCTTGAGTGAAAGAGGGCTAGATGACTTTGATGCTGCAGCAGAAAATGCAAGGCTTCATGTGATGCTGGACAAAAAATATGCACAATCAATATTTGGTTCTACAATGTCCGGATCAATTGTTTGTAGCCAGCATTCTAGCCAAGCAACTAAAGACTTGACCATCATGAAAGCGGAGTGTGCTGCACAGTTTGCAGCAAAGCAGGCTGAAATCAAAATGGAAGATGCAATCGCTACTCAGAGACAAGAACTTAGACGATTAGAAAATCTAAGAGATCTTGAAGTAATCGCAGCCAAAATGGAAGCCTACTCAAAAAGTGATCCCAGTCAGTCAGAAGAGGAAAACCAGTCAGAGCAAAGTGAGGATTCCAGTTTGCATCTTCCCCCTGAAAAGGCAACTAAAGAAGGAAAATCTAAGAATATCAAGCTGTTAAATTCTAATTTTCTTCCTGGTAGAGAAGATGATGGAGAAAGAGCACAAAGCAATCACAATAATATTGCTCAGTCCGCAGTTTCATTTCCTCAGGCTTTGCAAGATGCTATGGTTTTCTCTAGACTACCTGCTCTAGAACCTACTGTGTTTTCTGGTGACCCACTGAAGTTCTTGGAGTGGAGTACAAGCTTTAAGGCCTTGATTGAAAGGAGATGTACCAATTCCGCAGACAGACTGTTCTACTTACAAAGGTATGTGACAGGAGAAGCATTGTCTGTAGTGGAAGGTCAGTTCTACAGAAAAGATGATGATGCTTATCAGCAGGCATGGGAATCACTAAATGCAAGATATGGTCACTCGTTTATAATTCAGCGAGCTTTCAGAGAGAAGTTAAACAACTGGCCAAAGATTGGTTCAAAGGAGTCAATTAAACTGAGACATTTTGTTGATTTTTTGACTGCATGCAACAATGCTATTCCACATGTGAAGGGCCTTCAAGTTTTAAATGACTGTGAAGAAAACCAGCGGTTACTGCAAAAACTGCCAGATTGGCTGGTAAGTCGCTGGAATCGTCATGTGACTTTACAAATGAAGCAAACAGAAGATTATCCTAGTTTCAATGAGTTTGTAGAATTTCTGTCATTAGAAGCAGATATTGTGTGCAACCCAGTAACTTCCTTTTCTGCTTTAAAGAACACCGAAGATAAATCCTTAAAGGAGGTCAAGCGTTCAAGGGTCAGCACCTTTAACACTGATGTGAAAACATCTGAAAGGATGGAAAGAAATTGCACTGAAAATCTGCAAAACAAAGAAAATTGTCAAGAAAGAGCAACATTTTCAGGCTTGAAATTGTTGAAGTGTGTCTGCTGTGGAGAAAAACATTCGATTCACAAGTGTGATGTGTTTGCCAGTAAGTGCACAGAAGACAAAGTGAAGTTCATTTTGGAAAATGAAATGTGTTTTTCCTGTCTCAGGAAAGGTCACATATCAAAGAAATGCCCAAACAAAGCCATATGTAGCATTTGCAAGAAACGTCACCCAACAGTCATGCATGAAGAACGTCTGCTTGAGTCTAAAGATGGATCGTCTTCACGATTAAATAGACCAGAGGCAAGGACTTCATCTCTTTCTTGCAGTATCAACAAAAATGGTGGGAGCACATCAATGGTGGTACCAGTGTGGATATCTTCAGTCTCTACTCCTTCAAGAGAGATTTTAGTGTATGCCTTGTTGGATACTCAAAGCAGCAACACCTTTGTGGATAAAGAAGTATGTGAGGAAATGGGTGAAAAGTTAGAGCCGGTGAAGTTGAAGCTGACCACTATGATGGGACAAGACTCCATCATAAAGAGTGAGAGAGTTAGTGGTCTTAGAGTAAGAGGGTTTTCCTCTGGAAGCTTCATTAATTTGCCCCCAACATATACTAGAGACTTTATTCCACTGGAACGGTCCCACATTCCCACACCAGAGGCAGCAAAGGGATGGAGTCACCTTACTCATATCTCACAGGAAATACCAGAGCTGTTAACTTGCAAAGTTGGACTTCTAATTGGGTATGATTGCTCCAGGGCACTTATTCCAAGAAAGGTCATCACTGGGAGAGATGAGGAGCCTTATGCTATTAAAACAGACTTGGGTTGGAGCATAGTAGGCAATTCAAAACCAGCAGTAAGATCAACAGCAGTCACTGGATTATGCCATCGCATAAGTGTTACAGAATTCCCAATATTGACACCTGCAGCCATCTTAAGGACTCTTGAATCAGACTTCAAGGAAAGTAATGTTAAAGAAAAGTGTGTTTCTCAGGATGACATTCAATTCATGCACACAGTTCAAAGTGGAATACACAAAAATGCAGAAGGTCATCTGGAAATGCCTCTTCCATTTAAGACACGCCCACAGCTGCCAGAGAACAAAAAGTTGGCTATTTTGAGATTACAACGCTTAAAAGTCAAATTGGAAGGAAATACAAAATTAAAAAAGGATTATGTGAAGTTCATGGCCAAGGTCTTGGAAGACGGGGATGCAGAGAGAGCCGATCAACAGCCAAAAGCAGGGAATGTGTGGTATATTCCTCATCATGGTGTATACCATCCTAAAAAGCCAGAGCTGTTGGTTGGAGACCCAGAAGTGCGAACTACAATAGCTCTGACAACGGAAGCTCATAATGAAGAAGACTTTCTGACAAGGTTCAGTCGTTTCTCAAAATGGCATACAGCAGTCAAAGTTACTGCACGTATACAGAGTCTGGCCAAGAAAATCAAGCCAAGCTCCTCAACTGATGTAGAAGATCTAAAAAGGGCCAGTTTGACGCTAATCAAATTAGCACAAAAGGATGCATTCAAGGACGAGATCCATGCATTGGAGCAAGGAAAGCTGTCAAGCAGTCATAAACTGTACCAACTTGATCCAGTTATACAAGATGGAGTCTTGAGGGTGGGAGGAAGGTTAAGAAAATCTTCATGTCCAGAAGTAAATAATCCTTTAATACTTCCCAGAAATAACTGGACCACACACTTGATAGTAGACCATTTCCACGAGAAAGTACAACATCAAGGAAGAGGACTGACGCTCAATGAGATCAGAGCAAATGGATTTTGGATCGTTGGAGGAAGCAAGGTGGTAGCTGAACACATACAAAAATGTGTCACGTGTAGAAGAGCACGCAGACCTATGGAAATACAAAGAATGGCTGACCTACCCATCAACAGAGTTGAGCCTTCACCACCCTTTTCATACTGTGGGATTGATTGCTTTGGCCCATTCTTTACCAAACAAGGTCGCAAAGAAAACAAAAGGTATGGTCTTTTATTTACTTGTCTTTCCTCAAGAGCCATACACATTGAGATGTTGGAGGACTTAACTACGGACACATTCATTAATGCTCTTCGGTGCTTCATTTCAATTCGAGGATCTGTACGAGAATTCAGGTCAGACCAGGGCTCAAACTTCGTCGGAGCAAAGAATGAATGGGCAAAAGCTGCAAAGGAAATGGACTCTGAAAGAATCATCACTTACCTTGCTGAAAGACAATGTGACTTCATTATGAATGTCCCCCATGCCAGTCACATGGGAGGAGTATGGGAGCGGCAAATAAGAACCGTGAGAAACATCTTAAATGTCATCCTATCAAAACATGTAGGAAGAATTGATGATTTTTCTCTAAGGACTTTCTTTTATGAAGCCATGTCCATAGTGAACAGTCGACCTCTCACTACTGACAATATTAATGACCCAAAGAGTCTAGAGCCCATCACTCCCAATCATATCATCACCATGAAGCCTTCAGTTCCTTTACCACCACCTGGAAGGTTTGTAGCTGAAGACTTGTATGCCAGAAAGCGGTGGCGTAGAATACAGTATTTAGCAGAACAATTCTGGAGTAGATGGAGGAAAGAGTACTTGCTAAACATTTCCCTCAGGCAAAAGTGGCATGCTAAAAGACGCAATGTAAGGAAGGGAGACATTGTGATCTTAAATGATGAAGGAATCCCTCGTAGTGAATGGTAGTTAAAGCACAAGAAGATGAAGATGGCTGTGTGAGGAAAGTTACAGTACAAGTAGGGAACAAAAAGTCTAGAAAGGAAGATCAGCAGCTTATCCCATCAATTCTGGAACGCCCCATTCATAAATTGGTTGTGTTAATTGAAACCAATCAGGCATAAAAATCTTTTATCGAAAGGGAGTTGTTACTTACAGATGAAATTACTAGATTTATCAAAGTTGGGTTCATAAATCATAGTAATTTGGTGGGAGTGTAATGAAATACACAAGTATTTCTAGGTTATAAAATTGTATAAGTGTTTATTTGTGATGTTGGTTGGATGCGATCAAGGGACTTTTATTTTGACACGTGTGTTGCATGATGACAAGCGGACGCTGAATGTTAAGTTTAGTTGAGAGAGAGAATTCTGACGAGACGGACGTCTGATCAAGCTCAAAGAAGTTTTCAGCTGCATTGTTCATAAAGGCGCACACGGTAAATGTTTATTTTTTGTTTGTTATTGTGTTAAGATCTAGAGGAATGTTGATCTGTATAGAGATTATTTTTGTATGCCTCGTGCATGTGCACGTGCGATTCCGTGTGAGATAATAAGTTTTATTTTATATTTCTTTCAGTTATCACGATGTCATGTTGGTTTCGAAGCGAAAGTGAACGATAAGAAAATAAAACGAATATCAACAAGACATTTGTATTGATGCGGGCTCATTTAATGGACACGTGCAGCTACATACCCTAAGATTCATGAAGCATGTTTGAGTCACTTTATTTTTAGTGCATAATAAATTACCTGTAGTATTTACAAGTTGTCATTTAATTGTAAAGTCACTTACTAATAGTCCGTAATAATTTAATTATGCAGTTATTTTATAAATCAGATTGTCAGTGTATTGTTTGTGATGTTTCAGACATTATAAACACTGTATACACACTCTTTAATTTTTTTTTGTTGGTTTGTTTTATTCAATGTAAAATAAAAAAGTAAATAAAAAAGTACAAAATACTAAAGCCACAGAGGACATTAAAATTGCACAACAAGCTAGAGTATTTAAATAAAGAAAAATAAATAAACAATAAGCTTATAAAATTTAATAAGCTTATTGAAAATAAATAACATTTTTGTGCCAAAAGAGCTATACAACAAAAAGTATAATTGTTCCTAAATCAATAAAAACTATTTAAAAAAAATATTAACATTAAAATCACAATATAACACACAAAATATTGCACAATTAGCAAGTTTAGGAAAAAAAAACTTCAATTAAATAACACACTGTGGCTATATTTTCAGAACTTGCTTTAAGGCATGTTTGCATTCAAAAAAACAAGTTCCCGGACCTTGGATGGGCTAAGTCTGTTTCTTCTCTCAGAGATAATCTGCCCAGTTTTTGAAAAAATTCTTTCAGATGGCACAGATGTGGCCACAATGCAAAGTCTTGCCTTCATGACCTCCGAAAGGGTTTTGTAAACAGGCGAACATCTCTTCCACCAGGCCAGGGGGTCTGATGTGCGGGGTAAGAGCGGCTCTGCAAGGTAGGCACGCATTTCCATCATAGAATCTGATGTTTTGGAAAAGGCTGCCGAAGGCCTCAAGCTTGCTACCCTCTCATCGAAATCCTCCCAAAACATGGCCCCTGCACTGGCACTTACAGCAGATTCTGAAGTATCCTCCTCCTCATGCTGAACCGGGTTAATAGCTGCTGCAGCTGCCGTAACCCTTTTCACTGCGTCTTCTGCTGCCTGGTGACTGACAAAAGCTTGCTTCTTGAACCTTGGGTCCAGGCAAGTAGCATCAGCAAGCTTCTCATTGTGTTCCACTCTGTCAAACCTTTTAGTCATTTCTGACATCAGGGAATCCACAAGCTTTCTGACAGGGTCAAACTTTGAAGGATTTCTTTGAAATCGGGCAACAATCCTCTGAAGACCTCTTGTCATCAAAATGACTTTGGAGACAGTCACAAACCTATAAAGATTAAAAATTAAATTAAAAAAAGTGCTGCACATAATTATCTGTTAAACTTGAGGTTGCAGAGAAGCATGGATTATTAAGAGACAGGGGTTAAAATTGGGGTTTTAAAATTACTTTTTTTTTAATTACTTACCTTTCTGCACTCACTTCACTGGTGACCTCCTCAAATGGTTTAATAATTTCCAAAATTTCTCTGGAAATTTCCCATTCTTCTGGTAACAAGGTTGGCAGAGATGGATTAATTAGTGCCAGTGTGGAGATTATTGGATCTTTTACCTCAGTAAATCTTTTCAACATGTAATATGTTGAATTCCACCTTGTAGCCACATCCTGTTTTAACCGCAATGACTCTTGACCCATTGTGGGATTTATATTTTACCTTTTATATATTTAAAAGTACTTATTTTGCTAACCAACTTTTTACCTTTAAATTCTGATTAAGAAAAACTGAAGAGTTAAATAAGAAGAGATTCATGAAGGTTTGTGAGCCTTTTTGTGTGTCTGAAGGCCATAGCACATCCTGTTTTGAGCAGATAAGAAGAGCACAGGAGGAACCATCCTGTACCAGGCAGGGAGCTGACTATCCTACGTCAGAGGAGTCTTGTACCAGTCGCGGGGACGAGAAATAACACCTGGTTTCGTTTCCCCAGAAACGGCTTGAGAGGAAATAAAGAGCTAGGGTTTTGGAAAACGGACTCAGAAGCTGTTTAGGGCTCCTCCAGTGCACTGTAAACGGCTGTTGATTTCTCCCTGCTGAGATCGTCATTAAAACTCGTTCAGTTGGCAATCTGTCTCTTGGTCATTTTGAATACGCATTGGACGCCTCCAAAAAGTCCGACAAATTGGTGACCTCCGACGTGATGACTCTAAGAGACTCCTGGATGTGAGGAGATTCCCAAATTCAACACCCGAGTGGCGGGCCCGCCCTTTCAAAAGGTAAGCAGAAACCTTTTAATTAAATTCTGCTATTGGTTACATTAAATCAAGTGTTGAATTGGGGTTTCTCTATAGAACCGTCGATTATTTTATACAGATGTTAAAGTTTAAAGAGAAAAAGTGATCTTTTCCGTGTTTCCAAATTTTTGACTGCAGGGAGAAATCAGCAGTGGATAAAGGAAAAATACTTTGTGATATGTAAGCTTCGTGATAAGCAAAATACCTAGCGCAAACTTCGTGATAAGTAAAAGGTATAAAGGAAAAATACTTTGTGATATGTAAGCTTCGTGATAAGCAAAATACCTAGCGCAAACTTCGTGATAAGTAAAAGGTATAAAGGAAAAATACTTCGTAATATGTAAGCTTCGTGATAAGCAAAATACCTAGCGCAAACTTCGTGATAAGTAAAAGGTATAAAGGAAAAATACTTCGTAATATGTAAGCTTCGTGATAAGCAAAATACCTAGCGCAAACTTCGTGATAAGTAAAAGGTATAAAGGAAAAATACTTCGTAATATGTAAGCTTCGTGATAAGCAAAATACCTAGCGCAAACTTCGTGATAAGTAAAAGGTATAAAGGAAAAATACTTTGTGATATGTAAGCTTCGTGATAAGCAAAATACCTAGCGCAAACTTCGTGATAAGTAAAAGGTATAAAGAAAATATTTTGTGATAAGAAGAAAATACTTCATGAAAAGCATGTAATGGTTGTGTGAGGACAAGCTCACGAGCCATAAACTGTGTTTGACAATTGAGAGAAATTTAGCGGACCCGTTTTCAAAAGCCCCAGTTCTGACGAGGATTGGTGGAAGTTGAAAACTGTAAAATCCCTTTGTCTGCGGGGTAGTGGAGAACCACTATAAAAACAGCCAATTTGACTCTAAATCAAACAGTAGGAAAGAATAGGGAGAGCATTAAATAGGGAAAGACAGGACTTTTTGAAATCTAAACACCTACTGTATCAGAGGAAAGCAATCATGAATGAGGAATTTGATCAAGAGTTTGAGGTGACTCTGGGGAAGCAATGGGAAAAAATGAGTGAAATCATTATGACTCAATTGGGACCTAAAGAAATCAAAGCACGCCAGCAAGAATTAGAGACTTGCAAAAAAGAAATGATAGAACATTTTGGGACTAATGTTATGTTTCAGACTGGGTCTCTGTTTCAGAAAGTGGGTCTAAAAGAAAAATTAGCTCAAGAAGCGATTGATAGACACAATGGGGAAAAAGTAACAAGGTTACAAAAAAGAGCACATGAAAATAAAGGGGAAAAACTGGAAGCAGAGCGCAGAAAATGGTCAAGGCTGGTGGTTACAGCTGCAGTATTAAGGAAAAACAAAGAAAAGAAAATTGGTACTTTTACATTGAATGACAAATCAAAATTCGAAAAAAATGAAGAAAAGCTTTACTCTCCAAAGGTCCCTACAGCTCCTTGTGTGCAGAAAATTTATCCAGATTTGCCACCTCCGTATGCCCCAAATACGGACAGAAAGACTAAGAAGCAGCTTGTAATGAAGAGAGCAGCACAGATGCCCCTGATGAAAGTGCTGACAGGAGAATTGGAAGTGCGAGGAGGACATCTAGCGGTTGAAGTGGAGAAGACAGGTGAGAGAGCAGAAGATGACAATGCAGAGAGAGAAGATATCAATAGCTCTACACCAGGGAGACCAGGATCAAGCAGAGCACTTCAGATGCCTAGACTTGAAAGAGAGCTTGAAAAGGAAGAGTGGGGACAAGCAGGAGCAGAGAATAGAGGTCGAGAATACAGGGATATGGAGAAAGCAACACCAAACAGAGACTCTATAGATCCAGACAGAGAGAAAGGATATGATTATCAGGTGTCTATTAAGGGGGCAATGAAGATAGAAAACCTGGAGGAAGTAGGAAAGGTAGAGAGAGAAAGAGAGTTAAGAGAACTAAGAGAAATAGAAGAGGAGAGGGAAAGAATAGCTAGAGAAATAGCAAAAGCAAGAGAAATAGGGATCGAGAGGGAGAGAGAAAGGCAGGATGAAGATGAGAATGAGGAGGAATATGAGGAAGGAGAAGAAATAAGAGTTGTCTCACGGGCCAGTTCAAGATCAAGTTTACCAGATCGAATTACACCCATCTCTAGAGTCACACTACCAAAGATGACCACAAGGAAAAGTGTAAGAGTTACAAACAAGAAAATTGGAAGTTTAGCTGAGATGCAGGACTCGCATACAATGCTGCCGCTACTGGCAGGAAATGGGTATGAAGGGGGGGTCCACCAGCCCTGGTCCTTATCCGATTTAGACACCCTGGTGAAAAAGCTTCCTGCTATCACTGAAGGAGGAAACAAATGGCTGAACAAGCTGTTTGCTTTGTGTCATGGCCAACTTTTGGCTGTAGGAGACCTGCGCCAAATAATGAGCAGAATATTAACCACTCACCAAATCACAGACATAGAAAACATGGCCAGAACAACCACCACAAAAAATGATCAACCTCTTATAATAGGGGGAGTCTCACACTTGTGTGATGCAATCAAATTGAAGTTTCCAACCCCTGCAACTCTCTTTGAGAATCTGAAATTTAAGCACAGAGCAGGTGAAAATGGAGCAGCATATATCAACAGATGTTGTCAAGAGTGGGAAGAAGCATGTGATGAGAATCCATTGGCTAACCCTCTGACTAACAGAATTTTCAGGAAAGCAGTCATTCAAGGTGCTCCAGTGGGAGTGTCTCAGTCCATGGAGCAATCCCCTGAAGTACCAGGAAGTGATGATGATAAATGGAAAAGGTATGCTGTTCACTTTATTGATAAAGCTGTAGAGATAGCAGATAAAGAAGATGGTGAGTTAGCTAAATTACAAAAGGAACTGCTTAAACTCCAATTAGAAGAAAAGAGAAATAATAAGAAATCTAACAAAAATTTTACACAAATGCCTCAACAGCCTATATCTGCACAGCAGTTTCCAGCTGAACAAGGAGCCTTCGCAGGAAGCTCACACCCACTGCAGTCTCAGTGGAATGGAGGCAGAGGCAGAGGAAATCGAGGTAGAGGAAGCGGACCTGCACAAGGTAATCGCTGTTATTTGTGTGGGGTTCCAGGCCATAATATTCACCATTGTCCCAGTAGGAAATGTTTTCAGTGTGGAAGGGGGGGACACACAACCAGAGAGTGTCATTACAGTGGCCTAACCAGACCCTACAGGGCCATGAGAGGAAGGCCCATGCAGCGAGGCAGAGGTCAACCCCAGAGAGGGGGATGGGGAGGCAGACCGGTTCCCCCAGCTCAGTTCCAACATCCACTTTGTCCCAGCTGGGATGAGGAGGAAATGGAACATTATGCATGAAGGTCCCCACAGAGAGCCCAAGAGAGGGCCATGGCCGAGCCCCTCTTAACCATCACTGTAAATAATAGTGAAATAGAGGCCCTAGTTGATACAGGTGCAACTTATTCAACCATAAATGAAGGCATTAATAATCAACATCTTTCAAACAAGTCAGTGGGGGTGACGGGTTTCTCTGGGGATATTGAACATTGGCCATTAACTAAACCACTTCCTGTTTCGATAGCAGGACAGCAGCTCCAACACACATTCTTATACTCAATTAATTCTCCTGTTCCACTATTGGGAAGGGACCTTCTCATTAAAACAGGAGCAAGCATACTCTGCACAGCAGAGGGAGTGATAGTTTCATTTCCAACAGGGAAACAGGTCAACTGTTCCCTTCGAGGGAGTGGGAGCCATAACCAATGGCTTCTAGCGCCCTCTAGCACTCCGGATGATTGTGTTGACATTTACTGGGTGTTACTACACCCTTCCCAACATGGAGCTAATGCACTTTTCCAGCAATGGAAATCGTGGATAAATACTTTAGATATTTTTTCAGCCCCACCCGATGACCTCCACTGTACTCTATTGTATGATAGACAGGAAGACTACACATACCAAGAAGCTTTTTCTGAGATAGAAGGAGCTCAGTGGAACCTAACAGGTACAGGACTACTTATAGGTAAAGAGGGAGTGGTGACTCCAGTTAACCTTACAAAGGAACGGGAGTTGTGGTACAAGATGCAAGACACTGCTCTACCACACATATCACTAGCCCTCCACCCTTCTCATGAAGCCAGAGAGTTGGGTTCCATGACTAAAAGACTTTTGAAAGCAACTGATTGGCAACCAACTGAGAACCCCCAGCTATTTTACTCTCCATCTGAAGATAGCTACCAAGTCATTCAAGATACCATAGACTTAGGAGTTGTAGAACATCAATGGGTTTCCAGATTTCATGGAAGAGATAAATCTGATGGGGAAGGTGCAGCAGAGCTAATTAACTCTATGCCCCAGGATTTATGGTCCACAGGGCCTACGGACGTAGGCTACTGCGACATTCAACCTGTAAGGTTTGAAGTTGCTCCAGGTCCACCTGTTTGGGTTCCCCAGTATAGGAACAAGCCTGAATCAATATTAGGCATCCGACCAGCTATTGAAGGTCTGCTGCAGTCAGGAGTCCTTACTCCACACCAGTCTGATTGGAACACTCCAATTTTTCCAGTACCTAAACAAGGAGGAAAATATAGGATGGTGCATGACCTTAGAGAGGTCAATAGCAGAATCATAACACCTATCGTTGCAGTACCTAATCCATACACAGCTCTCAACATGGTAACATCCCTCCACAAATGGTTCTCATGCATTGACATGGCGAATGCATTTTTCTGTGTTCCAATCGCAGAAGAATGCAAAGACTATTTAGCCTTTACCTTTGAAGGTACCCAGTACTCATACAACAGATTACCCCAAGGCTTTGTCCTAAGTCCAGGCATTTTTAATCAGGTTCTTAAACAACAGCTGGAAGAAATTGACTTACCAGAAGGAGTAGTTACAGTAATGTATGTAGATGACTTACTGTTAGCGGCCCCGTCTCCACAAACATGTTTAGAGGCAACAGAAAGTGTATTGAGAAAGCTTTGGGAAGTAGGGTTGAAAGTGAGCAAAGAAAAAATGCAAGTGTGTAGACAGACTGTGACGTTCTTGGGAAGAGTGGTGGGGGCACATGGAAGTGGTATTTCTCCTGCACACAAGAGAGACATACTGAGTCATCCTAAACCGCAAACTGTTAAAGATATGCTTTCTTTTCTAGGTCTTACTGGATTTAGTAGACACTTTGTTCCGCAGTATGTTAACTTGACCACCCCTCTCAGAGACATGGTAAAACAATGTGGTATGAGAAATTTGACTGCAAAATTGGACTGGACAATCGAGGCTGAAGAAGCTTTTCAGAAAACTAAGGCAGAATTGGCATACTGCAGTGATCTGAGCACACCTGACTACAAAAAATCTTTTATGTTGGATGTCTCTGAGATAGGTACAAGTGCACATGGGGTGCTCTACCAGAAACAATCAGGTAATCGAAAGGTTCTACTTTATGTCAGTGTCCTTCTAGACCAAGTAGAAAAACGACAACCTCCATGCGCCAGGTTTGCAGCGGGTTTAGCGAAAATCATTCAAAAAACTGCACATGTTGTCATGGGTCACCCCTTGTTGATTCTCACATCTCATTCAGTGGTTAGCTTTGTTAACTCTAATTCGTTTACTTTTTCTGCTCTCAGACAGAGGAGAATGCTAAAAATATTGACGGCTCCTAACATTACTTACACTCACAGTGGAATCAACATGGCGGACCTGATGACTGAGGGGGAACCACATGATTGTGCTCCAATCACAAACAGACTTTCAATGTCAAGAGAGGGCCTACAGGCCACCCCACTACCTGAAACAGACAACCCAATTACATTGTTTACTGATGGGAGCTGCCACAGGGCAGAAGATGGGTCATTAAAAGCAGGATTTGCTGTGGTCCAATGGGAAGGAGGTGGCTTTCAAACGATCAAAGCAGAGTCTCTTCCAGGTAAACAATCAGCTCAGAAAGCAGAGCTGGTGGCCCTAACCAATGCATTGCAATTTTCAGGGGGAAAAAATGTTAACATTTACTCTGACTCAGCATATGCAGTTTCTGCAGCTCATGTAGAACTGCCTGTGTGGATCAGATGTGAGTTTTTAACATCTTCAGGTCGACCTATCACTCATGAGAAAGAAGTAAGAGAGCTCTCTGAGGCCATTTTACTACCTAGTAAGGTGGCCATCATCAAGTGCACTGGTCATTCCCAAGGAAATGACTTCATCTCGAGAGGAAACGAGGAGGCAGACATGGCTGCTAAAAGAGCTTCAGGCTACCTGCAAGGTCAGTTTGTAGTTTTACCTGAGCCAGATGTGACTTCCCTCCTTCCAGACTTTTCGCGAGAATACCTCTCTGAGGAGCAGAATACTGCTACACCAGAGGAGGAATCTGTGTGGAGGAACCGAGGCGCAGTGCGACACACTGATGGCCTGTGGACTTCTCCAGACGGTAGAGTTTTACTCCCAGCTTCACTTATTCCTGTAGTTTTGAAAGAAGCACACACACCTTCACACTGCAGTGACAAGCAAATGCTGAGAAATTTACAATCCTGGTGGCATCCATTTATGCCCCATTTGATAACCAATCACATTTCTGAATGCCAAGTTTGTCAAGAGCACAATGTCAAACCATCTCTCAAACCTTCAATGGGCTCTTTTCCCATCACCAATGGTCCAGGTGATGAAGTTATCATTGATTTCACAGATATGATCGAAAGAGTTAATGGTAAAAAATATCTCCTTGTAATGATTGATGCTTACACCGGCTGGCCTGAAGCATTTCCTGTAGGTAAAGAAGACAGCACGGCTGTAATCAAATGTCTTATCAACCATTACATTCCACACCATGGTTTTCCACGAAGAATCAGATCAGACAATGGATCTCATTTCAAAAATGAACACCTTTCACAGGTTGAGAAGGCCCTAGGCCTATCACATCATTTTGGTGCTGTTTATCACCCACAGTCCCAAGGGAAAGTTGAACGCTTAAATCTGACCCTGAAAAGCAAATTGGCTAAAATCTGTGCACAGACAAAATTGACATGGGTGTCAGCACTTCCATTGGCGTTAATGTCAATCAGGAGTTCAGTGAATCGCACCACAGGATACACTCCCTTTGAGCTACTGACTGGACGTCAGTTTCCGGGGCCGCATGACTATGACAAGCTGGAAGCTCTGATAGCTTCCTTCAAGACAGCCAATGCGGCTGCACCGCCCCAGGAACCCCCTGAAACCCCATCAAGTCACAAGTGTGACTGGGTTCGCTTGAGACTCTACAAGAGGAAATGGAAAGAACCGAGATGGTCTGCTCCTCTGAAGGTAATTGCACGCACCTCTCACTGTGTTCGTCTTTCAGGAAAAGGTGATACCTGGTATCACCTCAGTCAGTGCTGCCCAGCGGATCCACCATCAAGATCATTGGAGGACACAAGAGTGGACCTTGCTTCCAAGGTCCAAGAGAGGGAGAATAGAGGAGCATCACAAAATATAACAGGTGAATCACATACACATTCACATACACATACGCAGGAAACCCCCGGAGGAGAAGACCAGGATACGGGAGGAGAATAACAGGTGAATCACATACACATTCACATACACATACGCAGGAAACCCCCGGAGGAGAAGACCAGGATACGGGAGGAGAATAACAGGTGAATCACATACACATTCACATACACATACGCAGGAAACCCCCGGAGGAGAAGACCAGGATACGGGAGGAGAACAGGAGACAGCGCGACACGTGAGTAATGAAAATTTTGATGAAAATTTCCCTCAACAGGCTTTGCAAATTGTTCACAGAGTTGGAGATCTCTTTACTGCTCCTAGTGGAGAACCAGTAGCACACTGTGTAAGCGCAGACTGTGCCTTCGGAGCAGGAATTGCAAAAAGATTTAGAGAAAAATACGGAGTTAAGAAAGTAGAAGTCCAAAAGAAAAGAAAAGGTGAATGTGCTGTAACACACGAAGTAGACAGGCTTGTCTTTTACCTAGTAATTAAAACATTTGGACGAGATCTCCAAACATACCAAGATTTTGAAAGCAGTTTAAACTGTATGAAACAGTGGTGTGACCAATTGAAAGTTATCAAATTATCCATACCCCGGCTGGGATGTGGATTAGATAAATTGGACTACTACAGGGTACTCCAAATTATTGAAAGAGTTTTCAAAACCTCGGAAATTACTATTTCAATTCATTGGAATAAAATCCAAAACTAAATGCCAGAAGTAGATTTACAGGTTGTCAATTGGGAACCACAAGAAAGACATATAATTATTGTGAACGGGGAAGAAGTGATAGCAATAATAGTTAGATATCCACAAAGATGCAGGACCAGAGGAGGATAAACTTATGGGAAAATTGGAGAGTGATGATTTTCATTGGAATGATTGCAGTGATAGTGGTTGGGGGTGTAGCACTGTATGAAAAGTGTCACAATCTAGAAACCAACAGAAATAGCACAGTTGTGGTGCCCAGATCCAATCAGACCCTAACCAGACCCAAACGAGAAGAAAAAAAACCAAATTTGAATGAATGTCTAAAAGAGTTTGGGGGAATATCACTGAATTATGTTAAAGGATCAACCACATCTTTCACATTTGATTTATGCGATGTAATTAACTGTGGAGGAAAAGACAGCAGTTGGAGGGGGCATGACATCTACCTGTGCATTGCTTATTGGGACCCAGCTTGTCGGTGCAGTTTGAAGCCTAAGTGCACGAGTCCACAAATCTGTAATGGGCGTGAGGTAGGGAAATATACAGGGTATCATTGGATTCCAGATATGGGATTGGTGTCTAGAGAAGAGAGAAGATGGTGGGGAAAGGTGAATTTTCAGAGAGATGGGTCCCAGACCAAGAACCCCCTGACATTATCTATACATGATGACGAGTCCCAAGCAGGAATGCACAGGTGGATTCAATTGGGAGCTGAAGCAAGGGGAAAAGATCCTTGGGGACTAATTAGAATAGATTATCTGGACGAACCAGAACCAAAGCCACTCCCATCAAAACCAATCAAAGACTATACTGTAGAGAAAATTGGAAACAAGGTAATCATGGAAATGGACTATACTAAAATAACTCCTGAAGATGTTCTGGCAAAAGCTACTGGTTATGGGGATTCAAATTTGTGGCTAGAATGGATGGTGACTACAGCCAAAGAAATGAATATGGAAAATTGTGTTGCCTGTGCAAAAGCACGACCCACGTTAAGAATTGAACCAGCACCCTTAATTAAATCTGACCAAGCAGGATATGATTGTATGATATCTCTCACCTGGAAGGCAAAACCACCAGGCTGCGACACCCTATCCCAATTATTTCCAGTAATTAATAATCAGACCAAGGTGGGGGCGTTCACTGCAGAGCCTGGAAATTTAACTTGTTTTAAATTTAGTAGCAGCAATCCAAAAATTAAGGTAGGAGAAATTGACCCCACATGGTGTAACGAAATTATTCAAAATGGACAAAGGGTAATAGGGCCTTGGGCCCGTAGTGGTTTATACTACTACTGTGGAGGAAAAAGGTTGTTGGTAAGAATTGAAGGCGTCATCACCGAAGGAATTTGTGCAATGGTAAGACTAGTAGCACCCTTAACGTTAGTCGGCACAAAACATGATCCACCAACCAAAAGATTGAGGAGAGCGAGTAGATTTGACTTAAGTATCAATTCCCCAACTTATATAGATGCAATTGGAGTTCCAAGGGGAGTTCCAGATGAATACAAATTGGCTGACCAAATCACTTCTGGTTTTGAAAATATTCCGGTATTAGCTGCATTATTCCCAGTTACCCCAAATAAAAATGTAGACCGAATCAACTATGTGCACTATAATGTGATGCGCCTAACCAATTTGACCAGAGATGCTGTGGAGGGCCTTGCAGACCAGTTGGGACCAACTTCTCTGATGGCTCTCCAGAACAGGATGGCTCTGGACATGCTCCTAGCTGAAAAAGGGGGAGTGTGCTCCATGATTGATGGCTTCTGCTGTACCGTCATTCCTAACAATACCGCCCCAAATGGGGTGGTAACGAGAGCCTTGGAAGGACTTAAAGTACTGTCCAAAACTATGGCAGAACACTCTGGAGTTAAGAATTACTTAGATGATTGGTTTACTAGAGCGTTTGGAAGATACAAAGCAATGATGATGTCAATACTAATCTCCATAGCTACTTTTATAGCTATCTTGATTACCTGCGGATGCTGTTGTGTCCCATGTATTAGGTCACTATGTAACAGAATAATTGTGGCTGCCATAGAGAAAAGAGAGGACAAACCTCCACCATATTCAATGCCTCTCCTCGCAGTTGAGCAAGTGGAGGAGGAGGAGATGTAAGGAAGGAAATATCTCAATTTGTACTTTGAAGTAAAATCCTATCCAGTTTGATTTTTACTTTTTATCTTAAATTTTTGTTGATTTAAGGTTTTCTCTTAAAATTTTGACTTTATTGTAATGATCAATTTTCTTATGTTTTTTGAGTTGATTAAATTTTCTTATTAATTCTTTTTGATTAAATTTTCTTATGACTCATTTTTTTATTATTCATGTATTAATTCTTTTTTTATAAAATTTTCTTCTTATTATTCATTTATTAATTTTTTTTATATAAAATTTCCTTCTTATTATTCATTTATTAATTCTTTTTTATAAAATGTTCTTCTTATTATTCATTTATTATTCATTTAATAATTCTTTTTGATTAAATTTTCTTAATTTTCTTATTATTCATTTATGAATTCTTTTTGATTAAATTTTCTTATTACTCATTTTCTTATTATTCATTTGTATCAGTAGATGCTATTTCTAAAAAAAAAAAAAAAAAAAAAAAAAAAAAATTTTTGTATTTTGTGTTTGCTTCTTTCTGCTATCCTTTCCATTAATTCTGCTTTATTTCAGATCCTGGATAAAAAATAATTGTGTTTTTGACTTGATAGTAATGTTAAAATCTAAGGTGAAATCCTCTGAAATGCCTAGATTAGCTGTAACAGGGTGATTATCCCGGATTGGCTTGGACCGCTCACACGCTAATTAGGGGGTCGGTTGGGGAATTTCCCCACAGGGGTTTTCGCCCCAACCCTCTCCGGGCACTCTGGTAGTAAGGATGTTTTAGAAGATAGGTTTTAGCGCAGTCTTTTGGTTCTATTTTTGTGTATAAATCTGGTGTGGACGGGAGGGCCTAAGAGTGATCGCCCACAAGCCAACTAGGGGGTCGCTCGGGTGTCTTTTTTCCTCACAGAGGTTTTTCGACCCGAGCACTCTCGGACGCACCAGCAAATGTGTCAGGCTTAAGATAGTATGAAGATAGTTTAGGATGCATTTTACTCTGTCTATGTTTTGAATTGTGGCCTCCTTCAGAGGCCAAGAGAGGGATTTGTGGGATTTATATTTTACCTTTTATATATTTAAAAGTACTTATTTTGCTAACCAACTTTTTACCTTTAAATTCTGATTAAGAAAAACTGAAGAGTTAAATAAGAAGAGATTCATGAAGGTTTGTGAGCCTTTTTGTGTGTCTGAAGGCCATAGCACATCCTGTTTTGAGCAGATAAGAAGAGCACAGGAGGCATCCTGTACCAGGCAGGGAGCTGACCATCCTACGTCAGAGGAGTCTTGTACCAGTCGCGGGGACGAGAAATAACACCTGGTTTCGTTTCCCCAGAAACGGCTTGAGAGGAAATAAAGAGCTAGGGTTTTGGAAAACGGACTCAGAAGCTGTTTAGGGCTCCTCCAGTGCACTGTAAACGGCTGTTGATTTCTCCCTGCTGAGATCGTCATTAAAACTCGTTCAGTTGGCAATCTGTCTCTTGGTCATTTTGAATACGCATTGGACGCCTCCAAAAAGTCCGACACCATCTGTTTTTGTGTGGCCACTAGTTTCTCTGAAGCAACTGTACTTCTGTGAAAGTATTCCACAACTGCCTTGACCTTCTGCATGATATGTTGTACCTCCTTTAGTGCAGCTTTGACAATTAGGTTCAACATATGTGCAAAACAAGATATGTGGTCCCAGTGAAGGTGATCTCTCACGGCTGAAACAATGTTGCTGGCATTGTCTGAGACACAGGCTACAATGTTGTCACCCAACCCCCATTCACCTGTGACCCTTTTCAGCTCCCTTGCCAGGTGAGCAGCAGTGTGTCTGTCACTGAAATGAAAACAGTCCAGAAGATACGAGGTCATCTGAAAGTCCTCAATGAAATGACATGTCACACTCATGTAGCTGGTTGTTGTCATAGACGTCCAGCAGTCTGTTGTGAGACACACAGAGACATTCCTGATTTTTCCCATAATGTCACTTCTTAACTTGTCATACAGCCTAGGCATTACAGTTTTTGATAATGTTTTTCTGCTAGGTAAACTGTATGATGGGTCAAGAAGATGCGAATAATCTTTAAAGCCCTTATCCTCCACGATGGAAAATGGCTGAAAGTCACAAGCGATCATTCTCACCAGAGCTTCATCAAGCTTGTTCTGTCTTAAGGGATCCATTGGCCTTGTAACAAAACTGCTCATTGTAGTTTGTTGTTGTGGTCTTCGTGGCCTAACTGCTCCTTGGATGGTGGTGGATGCTGCTGGTGTACTGGACGCTGTAGATGCTGTCGAAGGTCCAGCAAAAGTGCTGGTGGTAGAAACATCTCCAGCTGCTGCAGGGCTATCATATTCGGTCTCTGTTCTTGCTTGTGCTAACAGCACAGTTGGATGAGAGGTTTTAAGGTGCCTTCTCAAATTAGAAGTGCTTCCTCCTTTTATAGAAAATTTTTTCTTGCAAATCATGCATTTTGCTTCAGTGGTTGAAGTTTCACCAAAATGTGTCCAAATGTCACTCCTTTTTCTGGTGCTCATTCTTCTCCTGAGGTGATAAACTCTGACTGACCTAGGCTCCTCCTCACTGCCCCTCACCTACTGTAAAGTACACGGGGGACGGGTGTGGAATGGTTCCCTTGGTGACAACCTTGATGGACAGCTGTCCTTCAGCTGAACCATTGGTTTAACCCTTGTGTGATCCAAACACATTATAATTCTAAATAAATCGCTTTAATTCTCCAATTTTATTTCAATTAAAACATGACAATTTCTTGTTATCATAACCTTAATATTTTTACACATTTATTTTCCAAAATGTTGTTTTCTTTTATTTTGACATTATGTTCTTTTTGAAAAAACCTTTATATGCAAATATTAAACTTAAATGTCAGTTCTGCCAAAGAAAAACAATTATTATACAAGCAATTTGAAAATTAGAATAAAAACAAACAAACAAGCTATAAGTAGCTACTTTGTATTTGTAGGCTTTTATTATTTATTATTTTATTATACAGTTCATTGTTCTGAAGACAGTACAAGGACAATTAAAAAAAATTGAAGGTATTTGTTTATTTATGAACTACATCACAGATCCTCAAAAACCAGAAACAATCACAGTTACAGAAATGGGCACACATTTTTTGTCTTTACTTATTAGGCCTATTTATCTTTACATTAGTATTACTAAGATACTGAACGGTACAAGGTCACGTGACAGAAGAACGAAAGGAGCCAGAGGACTCGAGAAAAGAACGAATCTTGTGGATTTCCGGCTCAAACTGCATTAGGTTAATATTAGGGAGCGTCACGTGACAAAAGAACGAAAGGACCCAGAGGACTCGAGAAAAGAACGAATCTTGTGGATTTCCAGCTCAAACGGCATTAGGTTAATATTAGGAGCGTCACGTGACAAAAGAACGAAAGGACCCAGAGGACTCGAGAAAAGAACGAATCTTGTGGATTTCCGGCTCAAACTGCATTAGGTTAATATTAGGGAGCGTCACGTGACAGAAGAACGAAAGGACCCAGAGGACTCGAGAAAAGAACGAATCTTGTGGATTTCCGGCTCAAACTGCATTAGGTTAATATTAGGGAGCATCACGTGACAAAAGAACGAAAGGACTCGGAGGACTCGAGAAAAGAACGAATCTTGTGGATTTCCAGCTCAAACTGCATTAGGTTAATATTAGGAGCGTCACGTGACAAAAGAACGAAAGGACCCAGAGGACTCGAGAAAAGAACGAATCTTGTGGATTTCCGGCTCAAACTGCATTAGGTTAATATTAGGGAGCGTCACGTGACAGAAGAACGAAAGGACCCAGAGGACTCGAGAAAAGAACGAATCTTGTGGATTTCCGGCTCAAACTGCATTAGGTTAATACTAGGGAGCGTCACGTGACAAAAGAACGAAAGGAGCCAGAGGACTCGAGAAAAGAACGAATCTTGTGGATTTCCGGCTCAAACTGCATTAGGTTAATATTAGGAGCGTCACGTGACAAAAGAACGAAAGGACCCAGAGGACTCGAGAAAAGAACGAATCTTGTGGATTTCCGGCTCAAACTGCATTAGGTTAATATTAGGGAGCGTCACGTGACAGAAGAACGAAAGGACCCAGAGGACTCGAGAAAAGAACGAATCTTGTGGATTTCCGGCTCAAACTGCATTAGGTTAATATTAGGGAGCGTCACGTGACAGAAGGCCCCGGGGCCAGACTGCACTCGTTACCATCAGAGAGAAGAAATGTGAAGAACGATGAGACTTTAACCTAAACACAGATCAGAGCTGAGCTGAATCAGACTAAAAGACCCAGGTAGGCTTAATTAAAATGTTTTGTTTGTCTTCTACCATTATAGTTTTGTTTTATTTGTAGTGTGATTCGGGTTTGTGTATATAATAAATGTGTTAGGGAAGAAACACACAACATTTTATTGGTATTTTACTAAAATGAACGAAATGACTCGAAAAAAGATTCGTTCATTTTGCTGAACGGGACTCAAAGATCCGAGTCGGAGAAATGATCCGAACTTCCCATCACTAATACCTTTTACTTATCACAAAGTTTTTACTAGGTATTTTGCTTATCACGAAGCTTTCTCTTTATACTTATCACGAAGTATTTTCTTTATACCATTTACTTATCACGAAGTTTTTTCTAGGTATTTTGCTTATCACGAAGCTTTCTCTTTATACTTATCACGAAGTATTTTCTTTATACCTTTTACTTATCTCGAAGTTTTTTCTAGGTATTTTGCTTATCACGAAGCTTTCTCTTTATACTTATCACGAAGTATTTTCTTTCCTACCTCCACTGCTGATTTCTCTCTGCAGTCAAATATTTGGAAACCCAGACAAGATCGCTTTTTCTCTTTAAACTTCAAAATCTGTATAAAAAAATCGACGGTTCTATGGAGAAACCCCAAATCAACACTTGATTTAATGTAGTCAATAGCAGAATTTAATTAAAAGGTTTCTGCTTACCTTTTGAAAGGGCGGGCCCGCCTCTGGGTTGAATTCGGGAATCTCCTCACATCCAGGAGTCTCTTAGAGTCATCATGTCGGGGTCACCAATTTTGTAGGACTTTAAGGCGTCCAATTCGTGTTCAAATTGACCAAGAGACAGATTGCCAACTGATCAAGTTTTAATGAAGACTTTCAGCAGAGCGCTGGAGAAGTTCTAGCAGCTTCTGAGTCCCTTCTGAAAAGCCCTAGCTTTTTATCTCCTCACAAGCCATTTCTGGGGAAACGAAACCACGTTTTTGACTCCCTTTTTTGGAGTGGGATGCTCCGCTTCTCGCCTGGTACAGGATGGTTCCTCCTGTGCTCCTCTTCTTATCTGCTAAGTCCAGATGTTTTCCTTGCTCCATAACAGAATGTGCTTATGGCCTTCAGACACACAAACGTTTAACTCTTCAGTTTTTCTTAATCAGAATTTAGAATGTAAAAAGTTAGTGAATAAAATAAGTACTTTTAAATATATAAAAGGTAAAATATAAATCCCACAGTGCAAACTTTCTTCGTCGAGAGATTGTTGAGTTACTATGGAGCAAATTATTATCCTTACACTACGAATTTGCCTTTCCCAAATACCTCCAAAATGAGATGAGCTTGGTGGATTGAAAATCCACTGAATCCACTTTTGCAACAATGCATTTTGAATCTTCTCATTGTTTAAATCCTGAATGGATTTTTTCAGTTCTCTGTTTGCACTAACAAAATTTTAGACATTGTCAGAGCGGATTATTTTTACTTGGCCTCTTCTTGAAATGAACCTTTTGAGAGAATGAATACATGAGTCTGTATTTAAAGAACTAGCAACTTCAATGTGAACAGCTCTTAAAGTCAAGTAAGTGAAAATGACCCCGTACCTTTTTATTACAGACCTACCCCTTTTGACCTCAAATGGGCCAAAATAATCAACACCAACATTTGTGAATGGGGGTTCATTTGGTGTGATTCTGTCATGAGGAAGGTCAGCCATTAACTGTTTGCCCATAATGCCATGCTGACGTTTGCAAATAACGTATTGTGTCAAAACTTTCCTTATGACTGTTTGTGCCTTTGGAATCCAGTATTTCTCTCGCAGCTTTGATAGCATATGATTGCGACCAGCGTGACCCAGACTTTCATGAATCGATCTAAGAATCAGAATTGAGACAGGGTGATCTTTTGCCAAAATTGCAGGGTACTTGGACTCCTCTGGCATTGCTGATCTACTCAATCTGCCTCCTACTCTTAGGATTTCGTCTTGCATGAATGGTGACAACTTGGAAATAGTACTGTCGCGTTTAACAGTACAATTGTGGGATTTTTATTATTGTTTAATCAATGCTTATTAATGCTCTGTCATTCAATCAACTGCTAACAGAACTTCTTTACAGCTTAATCAAAAAGACATTCCCTTTCAGCCTTTCTCCACTCATTTTTGGGATTGTTGAGTTGATGGGTGGGGGTTTATGGGATTCTTGTTTGTATGCTAGTAAATGATAATTGTATATGGGATCATATATTTTGTGGGTGGGGGTTTAAGGGTTTTTACATTCGTAGGCCAGTAATGATAATTATATGGTATTAGAAAATAATAGGTAATTTAAATGTGTGTATTAGAATAGTCAGAAGAAGATAAAGCCAAAAGCTAAAGTCTCTTTTGGGAAAAAGCTTTACGAGCTTGACTCCCTGATTATAGATAACATTGATGCAGTTCCAGGTGTGAGCATCTGCTCATTAGTAGAGCCAGAAAGTTGTGTTATGAACAGATAAGAGGGGATCTGAAAGTGCTGCTGCTGAAGGTCAGAGTGGGGGCGTCTAGAGCCGCATACTTCTGAGAGCCGGTGGTTGAAACGGGAAGAACAATTACACCAGCTTAAAGCTACAACTGCCCAGGATTGGAATGTCCATGTCTCTCTCTCTCTTGCTCTCTCTTTTGATCTCTCTCTCTCTCTCTCTTGCTCTCTCTCTTTTGATCTCTCTCTCTCCCTCTCTCTCTGCTGGAAGGACGATCAGATGAGCAAGGAGGAGCCATCAAGTTCGAGAATAAATTGTATCTTTAATTATGCAAGGATTTGTCTTCTCTTAAGAACACCCAGCTGAACTGATCCTCATTGTCTCAGAATATTAAACCTCTGTTATTTGACTCTTAAACTGAAGTCCTGATCATTTTGAACATGCAAGGATCCCTCGGATCCACAATTGGTGACCCCGACGTGATGATTGACCACAACGAGGATTTAAATTCAACACGAGTCGGCTGACTTAAAAGTAGGTAAGCAGAAACCTGTTTATTCCAATTCTGCTATTGACTAAAACTAAATTTGTGTGTTAAATTAAGTACATATTAAGTATTGAATTGAATTAAGTAATATTGAAAGAGGTTGAAACTTTATTCTGTTACAATGAGACAATTAAAATAACTGTGTGGTCAGGTTTAATTTCCTTTAAAGAGCGGTTCTATTAAACTAACTGCGTGGTCAGGTTTAAATTCCGTTAGAGAGCGGTTCTATGAAACCCAAAATTAAGCATCTTATTGCTGATTAATGTTTGGAGCCAGTACGACATAAATTGGGTCAGTACAAAATTCATTATTTCTGTTGTGTATTTGTTACTGCTGTGTTTTTGTGCTGTGTTTTTGCGCTTATTATTCTTGCTGTGTTTTATATGTTTGTGAAGAAAAATGTCTGAGTTAGAGAAAAAGAGTGAGAAATATGATTGTGTGCCTGTGACCACACAGTGGAAAAATATTATGGATATGATGATTGTTCAAACGGAACCTAAAGATCAGAAAGAGAGACAGAAGGAGTTAGAGAAGAAATGGATTGAACTGTGTGAAGATAATGGGTGGATTGACCCAGAGAAAGTTAAAGTGTTGTTGCCAGGAAAAATCAGAGAAATGGAAAAAATATATGTATAACAGATTGAAGGGACAGGAAAATAGAAAAAGAGAAGGTGGTTGGTTTGAGAGAAAGAAAAGTCATAAGGAGTGGGAAAAAAGCTAAAAGAATCTCCGTGCTTGGACTAGATTGCCTCTGACAGCAACAGCGTTACAGAGGAAAGAACAGAAGAAGGAAGTTCACCAGACAGGGAGCGAGAGTAGATTGACAGAGACAGGATGCGCTTCACTGCCACCCTCTGCCCCGCCTCCAACCAAAATGCCTTGCCTCTACCCGAGTTTGGTTCAACCCCCTCCGTATGAACAATCCACTTCTGCTTTGCAACAGTCAAATGTTTTAGTGAAAGGAGGAACCATAGATGTAGAAATAAAGGAGCTGAAATCTTTTGGAGCTTCAGAATTTATGACCACCTCAAAAAAGCACAAGCAGTCATAGAAAAAATAGACAGAAGCATTAAAGAACAAGAAATGGAAGAAGACAAATCAGAAGTTAATTCTGTTTCACAACACAGCATGCGATCTCAATACAGTGTCAGGGAAGAAAAAGCAGCTTTGGAGTCAATTGCTAATTTGGAAAACAAAACAAGTAATAATTACTGGTAAAATTACAGAAGTAGAAGAAAATAATGAAAGCATTTTAATGCGAACAAGAAGCAAAAATAGAGACAAAAATGCAGATATAGCTCATTGGCCAGAGACAATACGCACACCCAGACTGATTAAAGACAATGAATATCCAGTGACTCAGTTACAGACCCCAGTGATGGTGTACCACTAATGGCTCCTCTGCTACAGAAAGCAGATGGACGTGACGTGTGCCAACCATGGACACAAGCAGACATGAGTGCTGTTGTGTGTAAAATACCACCACTAACCTCTGGAGGAGGCCGTTGGTTAAGTAAACTCACTTCATTATGTCATGGAACTACACTGGCTTTGGAGAATGTGAGATGCCTTTTGGGTCAAATATTAACTGCTGCACAAATGACAGACTTTAAACAAAATGCAAGAATTCTAACCTGTCAAAATGATGTTCCCTTCACACAGGTGAGCACTCCTGATTTCGAATCAAATCTGGAGAGACCGGAGCAGCTTTTCATTTTCGTTGTGCTAGTGAATGGGAATCAATGGTAAATGGTATTAATAATGCTGTGACCAAACATATTTTCAGAACGGCAGTGATGTCAGGAGCACGAAATGGAGTGAAGCAGGCCATGCACAATAACCCAGATATGCAGCGGGCTTCAAATGAGGTATGGGAAAG
Source organism: Danionella dracula (assembly GCA_900490495.1). Taxonomy (NCBI): domain Eukaryota; kingdom Metazoa; phylum Chordata; class Actinopteri; order Cypriniformes; family Danionidae; genus Danionella; species Danionella dracula. Next base: position 789,264 of record UELW01000966.1, on the reverse strand, counting down.
ACATTTGATTTATCACACAGATAAGGCAATGGACAGGACAGCAAAGAACGAGAAAGAGATAGAGAAAACCATGACCAACTCCTGAAACTGCAGCTGGAAGCGGCTAGGAAGGGAGACAAAGAGAAAAAACCTTTAAAGCAGATGCCTCAACAAACAGAGAGCCAGCCTCAGCCACAATATTACACAAGCAGGTATGAGCAGCGCCCACAAGGGTGGAACAGACAGGAACAGAGAGGAAATAGAATAGGTGGAGGTGGGGGAGCTAATTACAGGAGTGAAAGATGGCTGCTGTGGGTGTGGAAGTATAAAACACCTCATTAAGAATTGCCCTGGCCAAGCCACTGGCAGAGGTCATTTCAGAGCACCGAATGCGGGGGGATGGGGTCCCTGAAGAGGAGTGGAGTGGTAGTGCCATTACATCCAGGACATGAAGCAAGAGAGCTGGGACAAATGGCCAAAAGATTACTGCAGGTGACAGACTTGGAAAAACCAGGTAGAACTAACGTTATGTACTCGAAAGCAGAGGAAGCTTACTGGATTCAGGAAAACACAGAAGATGTAGGAGTATTAGTTCATGAAAAAATATCCAGGTGCCATGGCAGAGAAAACACAGATGGGGAAGGTTCAGAGGAGCTCATTGCATCACTACCTGAAGAATTATGGTCTCAAGGCCCCACGGATGTGGGATTTTGTAATGTAATTCCTGTAACATTTGAATTGACAGCTATCAATCCTATATGGGTCCCACAGTATCACAACAAACCAGAAGCTGAGGAAGGAGTGGCCAGTACAGTGGCTGGTCTCCTAGAGGGAAGAGTGATAACTCGATTTGACTCTGAGTGGAACACTATCCTCTTTACGGTTCCTAAAGCAGCTACACAAAAATACAGATTAGTGCATGACCCCAGACAAATTATTTCTGTGGTGGCAACACCTACATTGGCGGTGCCTAATACTTATGTATCACTATGGCGGCAAATCCGTGCCGTTAAACGAGCGCGTGTTTTTGATAATCACGCGCGCATATTATTAAAATTTCCGCGAGCAGGTACAGTCCTTTTGCATTTTCTTGTAGGAGGAAGGGGAGTTGGGGATGTTTTGCTCAAGAGTTCACATTCGACAAAGATGGCGATGTTAACAGAGTATCGAGTGAGTAGTTATTTATCTAAACTTTCATGACGTTTCAAGTCTTAATGTTTCTATTTTATACTTCGAATAGTTGTTCTCAAGCTTAATGGTACTGTATACAAATTTTCAACTCTTTTTCAAAACAAATAAGCTCCTACAACAATGCCAAATTCATGAGTTCACTTACATAGAATTGCCCAGTCACAAGCATATTTGGCGAGCAACAAGAAGCGGTCAGAGTAGGTGTTGGAGCCTTTTTGAAAAGGGAAAAAGTGGTGTGTTTTTTTTCAATCTTCAAAAAGCAAGGCGGTTGTTCATATACTAGATTGGTAGGTGCATTAATTAGCTGAGGACCTCCCAAACATGCTCCTTATTATTATATGCCCTAAATAAATTTCACAAAATTGCATTCCCGCAGCTCCTGGTGATTAAAAGTATTGTTCTGTTTCCAATCTGTGTTACAATAAACTTTTTTTTTTTTTTTACATTTTGGTGAAATTGCATACATATCCTTAACTAAGCAGCAAGAAACATTTAATAAAGGTACAGTGTGCCATTTCATAAGACATGTTCCATAATTTTCAGGGTTTTTTGTACCATGAATTTCTGATTTTAAAAATATTTCAATAAATTGTTTCAGTTATGTGTTGCTTTTTTTGTGTAAAATTACTTCGATTTTTCCTCACATGATTGAGCGGCTATGGCATGATGTGAGAATTCTGGTGACCAAAAAGTACTCACAAGATTTTGCACTCCCTGGAAACAGAAGGACTACTGGATTTATCAGCGGTTGTGGACCTCTTCTGTGTACACTACACAATTCTGCCCCGATTGCAAGAAGATTGGACACATTTGCTGAAGCCTGGAACAACCATCCTCTTACTACAGAGGGCAATAGGAGTCCAGATCAACTATGGCAGATTGGTTTGATGAACACAAACGCTGGCCAAACAGATTGTAATGAGGTAATTTACTACTGTTTTACTATTCTGTTACCGAAATGAAATAATGTATGAAATGTATGTGAATAATTGTTTAAACATTTATGTTAATATATTTCAGAATTATGAGGAGCCAGACATAGACTGGGACATGGCAGCTTCTCTTGACCCCTAGGAAGACTTTGGAGTTGTGGTTCCAGAAGTTGAAAGCACTTTGAGCCCAGATGGTTTAAGGATGCTTGAAAATATGCTGCGTTTTAATAGTCTGGCTATCCCAGTGAACGAACTTTATTTGCTTTGTAGAGAGTTTGTTTCTTCGAATAACCTACATTAAATTAATAAACACCCATGCCGTTTTCAAATCAATGTATTCTGATTTGTTTTTCACACTGTTACACTGGAACCATTAATAAATATTTAGAGATACTCAATCCCAATTTTTTTTAATAAATTTTTTCAAATATCACCCTTTATGGGTCTAAAACAACCCTGAACTTTTCATGTTCTTCCAAACTCTTTGCTGTTTGTTACAGCCTGGTTAAACATGAAGCAAAAATCCTCATAAGAGGTAATGTGCTGTGTGGGGAAGGTGACTGTGTGAGAGCATGCATTTACAATTGGAAAGCATACTGTGTGCTGGCCATATTGTAACTCACAATTGTGCTAAAATTCTACATGGATTTTAAACTTTTCTTTCTGAGTAATACTGGTTGGTATGTGCCACTGCCCAGTCAGCTACTGCATCAATCTGCAAACAGCGATATTCTCTGCAGCTGTGTTTTCTTCTGCAAGAAAGAACAAAGACGAAAAAATTTATTATTTCATGTGAATGCAAAACCAAGGAAAACAGCTTACAAGAAACAACTGAAAACCTTTCTCTTCAGCGAACTCATAATTTAAAAAATATTATCTCTTTATTTTCTTCCTGCTATGGTTTATTTATCAGTTGAAACAACTTCTATTATGAGCAAGCTGAGATAGACTTTGAATGTGTGACAAATTGCATATTATCTCTCCCCTACTGTCACTTTGGACAAAATGCATAAATTTAGTTAAAACATTTTAAATATAATAGTAGTTGTTTGAACAGTTTGCTATGCATTCACACTGAACTGGTTCAATATGACTAAGCGTATCATTACACCCCTAAATGACATGTATCTTTAATGCTGCAGTGAGGTTGCTAATTGAAAGATGTGTGCAGACAATTGAGTTTTGAGCAATGACATTGTTACCTTCAACTTCCAGATTCTGTAGAAAGTCCTGTAGAAAGTTAATCAACTTTGACTCTCTTTGTCGTTTCAACGATCCCATGCTGCTAAAACTTGGTGACAGGGCTAAGGTGAGAAATTCTGCATCAGGCTGCTAATGATGAGAAAAAGGTTTTGGTAAACCTCACATAAATGCATGTAATGTAACAATATTTAGTACTTACTTTTTCAAAAAGCCCAGGAACAAATAATGGTTGCAATACTGACTGATTCTGCTTCAACATGAAGTCCATACAGCTGCAATCCTTGACACATCTGCTGTAACATTGGCTCTTAAAAAAGAAAATCAAGTTTTAGGATACACATCTCTATATATTTCCCAAATAAACTGGCCAGTGTGTGTGTGCATACATAAACTCTGATAGAAATTTTAAATGGTATTTTATGGACTTTCTGAGTAGAATGGTTGTCCCTCTTAAAAAAGTAGTAAGAAAAAAAGGGTAAAAAGCAGCCTGCCCAATAGATTTACTTCCTCCTTTTACACTTTCTTAATCACTGCACAAATGTAGGTTTTTCAGGTTTATTAGAGTTTGATTTCAGTGTTTGTTTAACTGAAAAATGAAATAAAGCTGCAGTCGTGCTGTTGTTCTGCAACCCTGCCCCCGGAGTGATTTCTACAGAGGAGAGAAATATTTTTTATTGCAATACATACACTCACTGGCCACTTAATTAGGTACACTTGTTCAACTGCTTGTTAACGCACATTTCTAATCAAGCAATTACATGGCAGCAACTCAATGAACTTTGGGATGTAGACATGGTCAAGATGCAGTCCAAACTGAGCATCAGAATGGGGAAGAAAGGTAATTTATGTTACTGAACGTGGCCTGTTTGCTGGAGCCAGACAAGCTGCTCTGGGTATTTCTATATTTCAGAAACTAATTATTTACTGGGATTTTCACCCACAATTGTCTGTAGGCTTTACAGAGACTGGTCAAAAAACACAATTGGCATCAACAACATGAATTCATCCTGTTGTGGTGGTGTAATGGTGTGGGGGATGTAGGATTTCTTTTATTTGAGCAACATCATCAGCGGATCCCCGTAGCCTTCGGAGAAGCTGTTTGAGTATATTCAAACAAAGACTTCTGAAAACACAGAATTTCAGTCTCCTTATATACTCTCAAAGGGAGTGGTAAACTGGACATACAAGCACGTTGTTAACAGTTTCGGCACCACCCAAACCCCCTAGACCAAATGGTGTGCAAGAGATAAGAAGGTGGAATGTGACAGCTTGGGTAATAAAAACACAGGATGTTCTAGTCACACACAAGCACAAAGAGTTTCACAAGAATACAGAGTATAAAAATGAGAATTCCTTATTATTCTTATAGGGGATATTTACTTGGCACACTTTTGCTCATTAGTACTAGCATCGTGTCACAGACCACCTGAGTATTATTGCTGACCATGTTTATCTTTTAATGAGCACAGTGAGTGTAACCATCTACTGATATTACTTTCAGCAGGATAGCGTTGCATGTTATAAACCTTGAATCATCTCAGACTTTGCTAATCTCTGACTTAACTTTGCTGATGCCCACATAAAAGGCACTGCATTATTCAACCCTAGCGTCAAAGAAAGCAAGAACAGATTTCTGCAGCTCAGGAAAGGAGTGACAAAGCCTGCCTTTCGAACAAAGAATCTGTTTTAAAGAAATAAATTTATGACTAGTTAATAATATTGAAAATGCACTTCAATATTAAACCAGAATTTGTTTGAGTTAATGGCACGCTAACAACAATGTAAAAAATCATGTTCATATTTAGAATTTTTAACATGGACAATTTAAAAAGTAAACTGATGACTTACATCATGTGTTTATGGTTTTGTTGTTGCAAGGGAACAAACCTATAAAACTGGAGGAATTTCTTGCAGAGTAATAGTTCATAAGATAACAAATTATTAGAAATTCCTTACCTCACAATTTCCTCCTTTTGGTCAAATGTTAAAAGTCCTGTGTATCCGCAGGCAACGATTTTGTCAACCAAATCAAGTAGAGTTGTTGTGTCCCCTGTTTCAATCTAAACAAAGAAACCCCACGTAACAGTAAATTCCAATGTAATTGTTAACAATATCTACCAACACTATAGTATGCACACAATTAAAAATATATATTATTTAGTAGAAACATTAATTATACAGTAATGAATATTGTATTATTATGTACGAAAGCTAAATATTTGACATGACTTTACAATGTTATTTTTACCATTCTGCATTTTCTACAACTATACATAAAATTGTTAAAGTGAATCGTATAAATGAACAAGACCTTATCGATAAGGTCCAGCAGGTCTGCATCTGTAACAATAGTCTTCAACAGCTGATCTTTATTCATTTCTCCAGAAGTGATGTAATCGTACATCCACTCCTGGAAGAAATTTGGTGGAGGGCCATCCTGTGTAATGCTCACAGCAATGATTTCACCAATAGTCCTAAAGCAAAAGGACAGTTGATGTTTTGTAAAAGAATGCATCAATTTGGCATATTTTGCCAACAGATATACCTAAAATTATCATTCTGGAAATCTGTGACAGAATACTTCAGATTTTTCCCAGAATTCCCTCCCTCAAAAAATATTGAATAGATCACGGTCATCATTTCTGTGTAAAAAGTATATTTCAAGTATTAATAAACAGATCAGAAAATATTATTATATTTCAGACAAATGCATCCTATTATTTGCACGAGGGAGACAAATACATACCGGTCAGAAACTCTTTCATGAGTGCCCCGCTGACAATCCCAGGTTCTCCAATGAATGTGACTCTGAGGGGATTCTTTGGAGAGGACTTCTTCTGACGTTTCCATTGTCCCAAGCCACGACTGAACATGTCCTCCCTTGTGACGCAGACACTGAAAGTAGTTGAAGCATCTATTGCCTCTTTCAGTGTTTCAACCGCATCAGTTATGCTTTAGACAAAAAAAATATTATTCAACTATGTTTTATGTTTTGTATTAACAATGTAAAAATTGGTTCGGATTAAGTTATAAATACCTGTTCAGCAGTCTTGGCTTTTGTGAAGAAATGTCAACATCTTTTTTCTGTTGTATTTTCACATCTGAAATAAATAATTATATAATTAGCTAAAAAAGTTAAACAACCGAACAATACACTGTTTTGATGATTAAAAACAAAATTACTACATTTGAAATTATAAAAAATTTAAGTTGCAAATAGAAAAAAAGATAAATATACAGTATAATATAACCAGTGGTATTAATATCATTGTTCTTGGCATTTTATTAGACTCACAAGTTAAAATATTTTAAAAACAAGCAGCAAAATAATCATGTGCATACAACATCACTCTCCTGATCATCATTCTGTCCAACTTACAGTGCAACTTTGAAATATCTCACAGAAATGTTTTCTGCGAATGTAGATACCTTTTCCAACAGCTGATTTCAGAGCAAAATAACTGGGCTACGGCGTCACGGTGGCGCAGTGGGTAGCACGGTCGTCTCACAGCAAGAAGGTCGCTGGTTCTAGGCTCGGCTGGGGCAGGTGGCATTTCTGTGTGGAGTTTGCATGTTCTCCCCGTGATCGCGTGGGTTTTCTCCGGGTGCTCCGGTTTCCCCACAAGTCCAAAGACATGCGATATAAGTGAATTGAATAAGAACGATTGCCCATAGTGTTAAAGTGTGAATGTGTGTGTGAATGTTTCCCAGCGATGGGTTGCGGCAGGGAAGGGCATCTGCTGCGTAAAACATATGCCAGAGAGTTGGCGGTTCATTCCGCTGTGGCGACCCCGAAAGGGAAGAAGCCGACATGAAGATGAATGAATGAATAACTGGGCTACATACATCAGCCATTTGAATGAGGGAAAACTTGCAATGCTTTTTATGAGACCAGGTGACAATTCACGCATGTGTCAGGTGTTAATGCAATTAAAAAAAAACATTCTTGGATTATGGTGTTATTTTGACAATCGTGATAATAACTATATTTACCTTTCCCCACAAGTACTTGCATGCACTTCAATGTTGTTTTCTGGGAATATGGCAGAACACACAGGACAAGTCACCTCCTAATTACATCAAAAAAGAAAAAAAAATATTTTAACATACATAAATAATAATTATAGTTTTTAATATTTTTAAGTGCTTGCATGCAACAGCAGAGGGGTTAATTGGAGCTTCCAATGAAAAAAAAAACATCAAAAGCTCTTAAAAAACATTTGAGTCATTTAAAATTCACAGGGAAAATATTTAAAATCACGCAAGGTTCTGGTCTTACAAACCCCTTTCAATTATCAATATTTGTATTCATTTTCAGTAAAAATTACTTAATTGATTCATTATAATACAGCTCAGTCAATCTGTTTAAAAAAACAAACGGAATTGATTAAAATTTTGCAGGTAAAAAAAACGACATCTGAAATATCACATGGTCCTTTTCAGTGACACTCATATTTAACTCAGGTGCTGTTCTTTTCCCATGAGTTTCCTTGAGTTGCTTCTGCGTCTTCATTTGAGTCCAGATGGGCTTAATTATACTGATTGGACTTGATTAGGAAAGACACACACCTGGCTATATAAGATCTTACGTCTCGAGACACATATCACACCAAATGAAAATCAAGAAGAATTTCTGAAGAACTCAGAAGACAGAATTGTGGTTGTGTGAATAGCAGAGAATCCCCAAATCCAGGTGTGGAAAAACTTGTTGAATACTTTCCAAAGACTCATGGCTGTTTTCAATCGTAGGTGTGCTTCTACTAAATACTGTGCTAAGAAATTTTGAATAAGTAGGATCATGTGATATTTCAGTCTTCAATACAAAAATTAAAAAATTGAAACTAATCTGTGTTCCGTGCTAGGCTTTTGATATTTCAAAATATCAAAACTTGTGCTATACCTGCATGTTTCCATTGTTTACAATTGCAATCTTACCTTTGCATCCATAACAGCCAATGGTAGATTTGCAAAGGAAAACAAATTAAGTAATATGTAATAGATTTAAATCATACCAGTGGATTTGTAGAGCATCCAGGCTCCTTCCAAAGTCTCCATCTTTGAGAATGTCTCAATAAGTAGTTGAGACATCTACATACCCACAATAAGGGAACAGTATCTTTCAGATTATAGAAATTATATTATGACAGATAAGACTCAATAATACGTTTTATCTCAAATAAAACACTTAATTTAGTCTATAACGAGAAACACTAACTGGTGCCACAGATAAAAACACAAGTACAATCTGCTGAGTAGAGGACAAGGAAAAAACATGTTTGCAATCAACATTTATAAATTGAATAAGGAGTTTAAATACCAGACCTCAGAGTGCCCAGCATCCAGTCAGACAGGAATGGTCCTCCGTCCCAATCTCGCTTGCAAAAGGGCTAATTCTTCAGAGGCCTTTGGTGTTCTGTCAGTTTTTTTATGAAGTAAAAAAACTGGATCGTAATTGCCCGACTTGGCCTTTTTTTGCAATTGGCCCTTTTTTGGGTCTTGAAGAGACCAGGGAAAGCTCTGTCAGAATAAGCACACAAATTATCAGACAAATGTAGATGTAATCGGACAAAAAACATTTGAAAACTGGGTTATGATCATCTAGAGTAGTATTTATTCTCCAGCCTACCTCAATTATACTTACAGACAATGGCATTTGTAATCAATGAGTAATGTTACTTTTTATGTAGCTCCAAATGTCAGCAGAAGTCATTTTAAAAACTATTGATCTAAGATCACTAAGTAGATTTTTTTTAAAGCAAAAGAAGCAATTACATTTTTTTATAATAATATAACTTTATACTGTGTTCTTTATATTTTTTTTACAATTTGAACCTTTGTAACAACGCTACTGTACTAAATTGAAAAGTAAAAAGTATCTATTTTTGTAACACAACAAATACAATTATTGTACAAGGAATTCATTTCCGGTTTGTTTTAAAGTTGCCACACAAAAAGTTTCAACGGGTGTTAACAACTCAAACGCTTCATTACATATCAATAGAATAAATATATTTAAAATTTAAAAATTATAAGTGAAACATAAAACCATTGCAAATGATATTGAGAAAGATTAAAATGGTTTTTAATATGCCAGGTCGTGTTTAGTACAGCAGGGAGTGCTTGGGTGGTAAATTATAATGATTTAAAACACTCAGAGCCTTTCATGTTGTGTTTAAGACATTTAAGAACCCATTTCACCATTGTTGCATTTTCAGTCTAATCGTTACTGAAAGTTTTGGATTTAAGTGCCTGGGAAAATTAAACCAGGAAGTTAAAAGACAATATGGCAAACACAGCAATGTGGATTTTAACCTCTGCATGTTCAGGAAACTCATCATTTACATTACTGATATTACTATAAAACTTAGATTTGCTGTATTTGTTTTATAAAACATTGCTGAAAACCTATTGTATTCTGTTTTTAAAAACATGAACTAACATTTAAACTGTTTTTGTTTCATAAACCTAGTTAACTGGCTGCTTTGAGAGATCCAAACCTCGCCATACTCTGGTCCACCGAGTTTCCTTGGGCAGGTGAACTACGGGTGTGCTGTACTCTATGCTGTTACTGTGCTGAACCTGAACCTGCCCCTCATCTGCAGAAATAGTTCATAACTGTCTGGAAAATGCCATTTTCTCTTAAATTAACATATTAATAAAAAAAAATTTAATTATGTACATACTTATTACTGATGGTGAACTACGGGTGTGCTGAACTCTCAATGCAGACTGTACCCGGTTGTTCTGCTCTCTCTGAACCGGAACCTAAATCTGCCCCTCATCTGCAGAAATTGTTCAAAATTGTCAGAAAAATGTCTGGTATGTTCTCTCTCGTGTGCACACAATTTTTATATACTGAACAAACAGTAAAATAATGAACTTACTTGTACATGATGGCGAAGATGCGTGCTCAAGTGCATTACGCAGAAGAGCAATAATGTGTCTAGCAGCATTCTGCAACTGATCCTTGTGAGAATAATAAGGAATTCTCATATTATACTAATTACTCTGTATTCTTGTGAGACTCTGTGTGGTAAATCTGACTAGAATAACCTGTGTTTTATTAATGCAACTGACACAGTCCATCTTCTTCTGGAATTCTCCTGCACACCATATGTTTTGGGGACAGGTGGTTGAAACTCTGACTATTCTTGTGTGTCCTGATCACCTCTCTCATTTGGGAGTATATAAGGAGACTAAAAACTCTGTGTTACTAGAAGTTCTTTGTTTGAATAAACTCAAACAGCTTCTCCAAAGGCTTCGGGGTATCCACTAGCGATGTTGCTCAAATAAAAGAAATCCTACAACTTGGTGACCCTCGACGTGATCTGCCTGTGCAGGTAAGCGAATTAAATTTTTTCCTTGCCTCTCCAGGTGGGTTTAGTTTGTAGGAAGATTATAAGAGATAATTAAAATAGGAAATTGTAGATGATAAGAAATTAGGAACTGGTTATCCTGTAATGGTGTCTCGTACCTGATTAAATTTGGGTTAACCATTTAACAGAAGATCACATGGTTGCGATATGAATTAGCAGTCAGATTAGTACAGTTATCCTGTGATAGTGTTTCGTATCTGATTAAATTTAGGTTAGCCATTCAACAGAAGATCACATGGTTGTGATATGAATATAAATTATTAGAGTTATACTGTGATGGTGTTTTGTCCCTGATTAAATTTAGGTTAGCCATTCAACAGGTCACATGGTTGTGATATGAAGTATAGATTATTGTTTATCCTGTATAGAGTGACGTTTTGTACTGGATTAAATTTTAGTAGCGTACTCTGCAGAGGATTGCGCGTATAAATAAGGGATTTATTTTACGGCAATAACATACTTATAAAAACTTTTTTAAACTTGTTGAGCATTGGAGCAGCATCACTGCAAAAGCCTTTGAAATATGGGTCAAACTTATCCGAAGCCTGAGCCCGGCGAAACTGCCCTTAGTTGGATGGATCGTTGTGGCTGGGGTGATTTTACCCAACCCTACATTTCCAGTCTCGCGGGGTGGACGGAACAACAGCCACAATGGCGCAACTTCCCTCGCGAAGGCTCATTTGAACCAAGCGATCTAAAAACAGCACATGATTTGACTTATGGTGGAATGGGAGATCCAGATTGGAATTTAGATTATATGAAGGCTGCTTATGGCATGTGGTATGACATGAGTTTAACCTGAAAAAAAAAGGAAAACATTGTGTGCCAAAATCTGTGTTAAAACCGTACCAAAGCCTGACAAACGAAAGAAAGCAGATAATGTTTGCACTGTAAGCAGAGCTTCTCTTCCTCCGCCACCATACATAGCCCCGCCTGCGCCTGCTCTCACACGAGAGATGAAAAACGCTCGAGCGCTGTGAGAGAAAGTGAAACTCGATTTGAAGCCCGCGCTCCTGCTTCCAAGAGTTATCCGTCTCTCTTCAAAATTAAAAACCAAACACAACAACGAATGGACGCCGCCAATAAAGATGTCCCGTCTATGGGAGAAAACATTGCAGAAGTTTGAATTGCGAGAACAAGCAGCTGCTTCTGATCAAGATTTCTATTTTTGGCAAAAACATGGCGCCAAACCGGACAAGAGTGGTGTTTACCTTGACGAAAAGGGAAGGATTTGTGTTCCTTCCGCATGTGCGCCTTTTCTCGCCCGCAAGTTCCACGGTGTTACACATCGAAGAGGGGTAATAGACACAATGAATTCTTCTTTATGTATTTTTAATTTGACAACACACATAAATCAAACACTTGATAGATGTTTAATTTGTGCACAAAATAATGTTACAAAACCGCAGACAAAACACCAACAGTTGATAAAACCAGAAAGCCCCTTCCAGCAATGGCAGGTTGATTTCACACATCTCCCTAAGAGGGGACCAAATAAATATTTATCGGTCTTTGTAGATGTATTTTCTAAATGGGTTGAAGCATTTCCCTGTAGAAGAGAGGATGCAAAAACAGTTATTTCATACTTGACGAAAGACGTCATACCAAGGTATGGCATACCATGTGGCATAGATTCAGACAGAGGCCCCGCTTTTGCAGCAAAAGTAATGCAAGGGATAGAAAAAGACCTAGGAATAAATTGGCACTTACATATCCCTTACCACCCTCAGCCATCAGGAGTAGTGGAGCGAACAAATCGCACCATAAACGATAAATTGATAAAAGCTATGCAAGAACAGGGGACCTCAAACTGGCCAGCATTGTTACCAAGTGTGCTGGATGACATGAGAATGTCCCCACACAAAGGACTCCAGGGGTTGTCGCCTTATGAAACAGTGATGGGTAGACATTTTCTGGCCCCTTGGAGAGGAGGCAGCTTCGCTGTGGGGAATGGCTCGGGTGATGTTCATTTAAGAGAATATATTAGGAGAAAATTAGGAGAAAATTTCTCTAAACCCAAATATAGTACTCCTACTGAGATTGTTGTGGTCACTAGAACAGCTGTATTAACTTCCTCCTTTTCACAAGGGATCCATGGTTCTAGAGTGAAACAAGCTCCTGAAACAATGTGAATTATTAAGGGTTATTATGAATATGCGCAATGAAAAGAGTTCCCATAATCTGTCGTGAGGTTTCTCTGTTCTCTGTCACCCTGGCACTGGTACTACACATGGGAGTAGGGAAAATTATGCTCCAACTAGAGACCCTGGCCTTCAGATTTGGTTTGTTTTTAAATGCTACAATTGAAATTTATCAGAACCAGAATAAGGAAATTGATATTCTCAGAACCATGGTAATGCAAAATAGAAGACTTCCTCAAGAGGAGTCTGTGTACTGCTAAATACAACGTGTTGTACATTTATCCCAGATGACGTACATACTGACAAAATGAAAAAAGCCCTTGATACATTGGTAGCCCTGAGGCAAGCTATGACTAAGGATTGGAAGAGTGACCAGGGCTGAGGATGGGAATGGTTGTTTCCTAATTTATCTGGGTGGCTCTCACCCTTATTATCAACATTTGTTCCCATATCAATCATTGTCTTACTGCTTTGCTGCTGTGGTCCTACTCTTATACAATGCTTGATGAACCGTGTGTACGCGACTATCGAAAGTATGACAGAGAGAAGAAATGAAAGAATTCCTCTGAGGTGAAGGGTTTCTTAGGCTTTTCAAGCCTAAAAGAGGGGACTGTGAGAATAATAAGGAATTCTGATTTTATACTCTGTATTCTTGTGGAAATCAGTGTGCTGAGTGTGACTAGATTATCCTGTGTTTTTGTTTCTGTGACTGATTTACTTGGTTCTTTCTGCTAACTGCCACATTCCACCTTCTTATCTTCTCCTGGAATTCTCCTGCACACCATTTGCTCTAGGGGGTTTGGGTGGTGGCCGAAACTGTTAACAACGTGCTTGTGTGTCCAGTTTACCCCTCCCTTTTGAGAGTATATAAGGAGACTAAAAACTCTGTGTTTCTATAGGTTCTTTGTTTGAATAAACTCGTATACACCGCGGTTGAGTTGTTCATTCAAAAGTTTTCCCAAGGCTACTAGGGAATCCGCTGGTGATGTGGCTCAAATAAAAGAAATCCTACAGATGGTAGCAACAGACCTGTTCACTTGGAACAACCGTGACAACGTTGTAGCAGTTGACTACTATAGTAGGTATTTCGAAATAGAGAAAATCACCAGCCTTACATCATCTACAGTCATCACCAAGTTGAAGGCTATGTTCGCTAGGTTTGGCATACCTCAGACTGTTGTTAGTGACAATGGACCTTGAACACATCACAAGCAGCCCTCTTTTCCCACAGGGGAATGGGCTCGCTGAAAAGACTGTGCAGACAGCCAAGGTCCTCATGGAGGTCCTGGGTCTCAGCCCACTCCTGTGTCAGTGGATCTCCAACTTCCTAACAGACAGACCACAAGCAGTAAGGATGGGGAAACACACCTCATCCTCCATCACTCTCAGCACTGGAGCCCCCCAGGGCTGTGTTCTGAGCCCCCTGCTGTACTCGCTGTACACATATGACTGTGTGGCCACTTTTGACTCCACCACCATAATCAAGTTTGCTGACGACACTGTCGTGGTGGGCCTGATCTCCAACAACGATGAGACGGCCTACCTACAGGAGATCATAAACCTGGAGAGATGGTGCCAGGAGAATAATCTCCTCCTGAACGTCAGCAAGACTAAGGAGCTAATAGTGGACTTCAGTACTAAGCGGGAGCGAACGTACGGCCCTGCTTCCATCAACGGGACTCCAGTGGAGAGAGTGGACAGCTTCCGGTACCTCGGCGTACACATCACGCAGGACTTGTCTTGGTCCTGCCATGCCAACTCCCTGGTGAAGAAGGCCCGGCAGCGTCTATACCACCTGAGACGCTTAAGGGACTTTAAACTACCCTCTCAGGTGCTAAAGACTTTTTACAACAGCATCATTGAGAGCGTCTTGACGGGCAGCATCACTTCCTGGTTCGGGAACAGCACCATGCAGGACCGGCGAGCCCTACAGAGGGTGGTACATTCAGCTGAGCGTACCATCCACACCGAGCTCCCAGACCTGCAAGACATCTATAACAAGCGGTGCAGAGCCAGAGCCAGGAAGATTGTGAAGGACTCCAGCCATCCTAACATTGGACTCTTCTCACTGTTGCGTTCAGGAAAGCGTTTCCGCTCCTTGAAGGCAAACACAGAGAGAATGAGGAGGAGCTTCTTCCCGCATGCCATTCGGACTCTAAACGGGGACACACCGGGCACATAAAGACAGACTTTCTAACTTTCACTCATCACCTCTCTCACTCCACACATTCACCTCACACTCCGCACAGTTTGCACAATCGTGGACTTGAAACAGCGCAAGTCACTTTAAAACATCCACACTGCACTTTAGTGACCTTCTGTCACACACAAATCACTTGCCATTCTTGCACGTCACATCTCTATTCCAATTGTACTTATTTCATTTTGTACTTTATTTCATTTTCATTTGTATTATATTGTATTCCATTGTACTTTATTTCATCTGTATTATATTGTATTTAGTACTTATTTAAATTCATATCTACTTTGTTTTCTTATAATTTATGTTTTATTTTTATCTTTTTATCTATTTCCTAATGGTTACAGGTTGGACAGTCGTACAATACATTTCACTGCACGTCGTACTCTGTATGTATATGTATGTGACAAATAAAATCTGAATCTGAATCTGAATCTGAATCTGGATAAAGCACACGCTCAGAGAATGGACCCGTACCTCAGCTTACTGGAATACAGAAACACACCAGTGGATGGTCTAAAGTCACCAGCCCAGCTGCTGATGAGTAGACAATTACGTTCTTTATTACCAGCTACTGACAAACAGCTGCAGCCAGAACTCACACCCCGCAGCACAGTTCACGCAAGGCGTAAATTATGCCAAAGACGGCAAAAGCTGTATTATGACAGAAATACCAAAATGTTGCTCGCCTTGCCACAAGGAGCCACAGTCCTACTCCAGCTTCCATCTGGGACATGGAAACCTGCAACAGTCACTGGACCAGCAACCACACAAAGATCTTACAACATCATCACCAATGAAGGGCATGCATTAAGGCGAAACAGACATCACCTCCTACAAACCCAAGAATGCAACCCCGAACAACACACACACGATCATCAAGACAAATCTGAGAACACTGAACCAAAACATTTGCAACCTGAAGAACCATCACAGCTGATATCAACCAGATCCGGTCGCATTGTGAGACCGAGAGCCATTCTAGAACTGTGACCACACTTCAAACAGTTGCAAGCGAATCGTTGTAGCAAGATGTGTAATTACAGAGCTGTTGTGGTTATAAAGTTTAAATATTCACTTGTTTATTGACTTTACCAGTTGATGTTCAAATGATTGTAGTGACCTGATGCACAAGTTTTTGTTTATCAAGTTGTTACATGCTTGCTTTGTGTAATAGAAATTTACAATCATTATAATGGGTGTTGGTAATTATCTAGTTTGGCATTTTAAAATGATATTGAATGTAGGTAAACAGTCTTAGCCTGGGAGGGGAGGCGACTGGGTGAGTGGGTGGAGTCTCCGTGCAGCGATGGGCCTGTCCTCTAGGGAGAGCTTAAATTCGCGTGCGCGGAGACTTTTCTTCCTCTTTTCCCCCGGCTTTCTTCCTTCTGGACTTTACCTGTAGCTTTCCGTAGTCTTTCTTTAGAGCACCTTTTCAGGTTTTGTTACAAAATAAAGTTGCCGCTGTTGCTGTTCTTCTATACCCTGCCTCCGGAGTGATTTACTACGAGAGAGAGAGTTTAATGTTCTACGACATTTGGAACAAATTTATTATATTTCTCTGGGTCTAATAACAACCACACCTGATTTGATGATTTATTTTTTTTTTTTGTTCTAAACGAAGGGGGATGTAACATCCAGAATTTTCTATGCTGTTGATAAGCGCCAGTTGAAGTACGTGAGTAGTGCGTCAGGGAAGCGTGAGTGAAGCACATAATAAAGGAACACTAAAGAAACCTGAACAGAAATATTACAGACAGCAACTATTTTTTGTTCTAATAATACATCATTGGGTAACTGAGGTTTATTCACTTAGTTTTTTAGTTGTGTAGCACTTGATTAAAACATTCTTGAATTTGTTCTCAGCAAACACCAATAAACAAGAGACAGGAACAGGGTTTGCAGTAAAGAAATGGTTAAGGGCACTAAAATAATACATCTTAATTAATAATAATCTAATGCAGTTCATTATTAATAAATCAAACGCAAATCTGAACGTGAAAACTGTCTCTTTAAATGAATATTCATGAGCTGAGTGTGACTAGCCCCGCCCCCGAACGAGAGAAAGTGAAACTAAACTCGTTTCCTGATTGTTTTTACACCTGAGCTGATTTAATCAAATTACAGAACTTAAAGAGTGATTATAGTTTCATCTACACTACTTTTATCGAAGAGAATGAGAGAGGAACATTCTTTGAGAGGATAAATAACACCTGGATCGAGTTTCTTCAGGTGAGCGCTTCACCTCACTTCCGTGTTTACCTGAAGAGATTTAAAGAAAGTGTGACAGAACATTTTCACTCTCAACAAAGTATTCTTAATTCTATTTATCACTGCTACATTTGCTCTCCAGAGAAAGGTTTTATCTGAAACTAATTTAAATGTGGTTGTGGAAAAATGAACTACAACTTTTTGTGCTGTCAGTGAAAGTTCTGAAGACGTTTAACTGTAGAGAAAAAAAAAAACTTAGACATCATTTACACCTCTAACAAACAACTGCATATACAAGTTTAAAGGACATAAAATCTGTGTTTAGGCTACACAATAATCAAAGTAACATTACAATTTTAAGTTGACAAGGTTATCATAATTAGTTAACGTAACACATACAAGGAAATTTAATTCATTTACATTTACAGTTTAATAAGACTGGAATGCAACACACACTTGCGCCTATGCAAATATACAAAAAATGTAATTATTAGCAATTATATACAATAAGACCTTTCAAACACATATATGCAGTTTAAAAAGTCGTCTTTATTTAAAAAAAACCTGTATTTAAATGCTGCTATTATAAGCACTGTACAGCTGCTCTCTGTGCTGCATGAAGAGCTTTCTGACTGCTTTCCTGAGATCAGCTTCCACTGAGAAACTTCTCATCAGAGATCTGTGAAGTAGAGAGGAAAAAGCGTTAGAGAGAACACTTTAATTTTATTAGCAGTCAATGTGTTCCATTTACATCAGGACTGGAGAGCATTATACTGCGTTTCTACTTAAAAAATAAAACATTTACCTGTATGTTAACATTTTAAACTACGGCTGTGCATTTAAGTATTACTTGTTTTTAAGGTAACTGAAATAGAAAACAATTCTAGGATCTAAGCTTTAGGGACGCTAAGGTTAACTATAAAGAACATAAAAGCGTGTTTGTTAATAACTGAAATCTGCCTCGTGAACGCAGCCTTAAAGAGTCTCGCTCAGCCTTTTAAACTTCATCAAAGAGCTGATAACGTCTTATATTTACCACAACATGAACACAACCGCTTAACATTTGTTCTTTATACATAGCTTTACTTTTAGAAGAGACTTTCGTTATTTAAAATGCATTTACTGACCTGAAAAGTGATGATAGAGGGAGCGCCACAAACACACTTCTCAGTAGAATCCGGAAAAGAAATGATTGATCCAGTGTTACACCAAGCGCTGGAAGAAAGGTTCAAGCTCAAATGTTCCGCTTTTCAAAATCATCTTCACTTTCAACTTAAATCTTTGTTGACACATTGTAATCATTACAGATTATATGCAGACATGTGATTGAATTCAGTTTATTTGGAGCAATTTAAAAAAAAAACGTCACAAAAACAAAATGCAAGGTTTTTGGACTAGATTTGGGTTTTTTGTTTTTTTAGCTAATCAAATGTGCTGCCAGTTCAAAAACAAATAATAGTCGTCTTAAAGTGGGCTACAAATAGACGATTAAAAGACGAGCTAAAACAGGGCTGCGTGTAGCACACATATCTACCTTTAAAAATAAATAAACAAGACACCTACTAATCACTGCTGACTCAGTGCACATCATAAAATATGACATATTGTTTAGTTTCATAAGCGTTATTTTGACAAAAACGACTTAAAATGAAATATAAGGTTAATTGGGTTACACATAGCCGGTCTAATTCTGGTTTATGCTTAGCCTAGATGTTCAAATGATGTCTTTTGCTTGCTGGGTGGTCTTTAAGAATATAAGAGTCACTGTTTCCTCATTAAATAATTTAATTTGAACGTTTCTCTTTCTGGTTTAAAGTGCTCTGTTTTATCTCCTGAATAAAGTTTCTAAAGAGAGTTTGAGATGAATGTTTTCTCTCTCTTCAGGTTTCTCTGAGCAGCTCTGAAGGAATCATAGAAGAATGGAGCGAGAATAAAGAGATCTCTTCTCTCTGCAGGTACAGTAAAGTCCTCCTGAGATCCTGAAGATGAGGATCATCTCCAGATCTTCTGGGTTTAGATCCGAACACTGTTCTCATGAGACTGAGAGGAGCTCTCAACAGATTACTGTATTTTATCCCGATTTAGCTGTTTTAAATGTGTATCAAATGTATAAGGAGCTGATATAATATAGTTTAGGCGAACAGATAAAACTCCTGATGAATTTCTAGCCTGAACTTAAATCAACACTCTGTTCTGTGAAGCTCATTCTCAACAGGTTCAGAAATGTAGACTGGCTGTAAAAAGTGATAAAGAGATAAAACGTGCGTTCACGTAGTTAACATTATATTGGCGTCTGCAGGTCAGCAAATCAAAAATTTTGTCTTTATAAGTCTTAATTTAGAACTTTTATGAAAGATTCAGACTTTTAAAGACATATATTTTCTTTAACCTGGTGGAAATGAGGTTTCATGCTAAACATCTTTTCTTCAGAGAGGAATCAAACCCAGTGGAGCCGAGCTGTGTGTCTCTGAAGAGCGATCGATCGATGGATCGGAAAATTGATTTCAAGGAAAGATCTCCATCAGATGATCAGAGGTACAACACACAAACAAATAAACTGTAAAAAGATAACAGGGGTTCTCTTTTAAAGACAAGTCTCCAGTGTTAATATTTCCCAGATAAAAATAGAGCACAGATGTATGGTTTCTCCTCATTTCTTCTCTTCCTCCAGAGAAACATAGGATACCGTTTAAGATCCCTAAATTGATTTTAATCTTGGAAGAGTTCTTCAGCTTAAGCAGTGGACACACCTGAAGCTCAACAACAAACATCCTCTAATTTATATTATAATAATGATCATGTTTACAAATTCTAAGCGATCGATCGATGGATCAGATAATTGATTTCAAGGAAAGATCTCCATCAGATGATCAGAGGTACAACACACAAACAGAGAATAAAATAACAGAAATAGCAGCAAAAGAGTTAAATAGTGTAGAGCTCATGAAGACGATTAGAGATTGTTTCTAACAGATTTAAGCTTCATGAATCAAACACCCTTCTGTGAAGAAAATGCTCTTTGAAACAGTTATTTTTTATTATTCAATGTAAAAAGATTAAATGTTTATACATTAAACATGTCTGTTTCAAATGAGCTCTTTTTTCCGGTCTCTTTATTCAGACTATAAACCCATTCTCTCCTCTTGCTGAGGTCCATCCTGACCAATCAGAAAGCTGCTCACCAAACACGTCACTGTTACGTCCGAGCCGGTCTAGAGAGACTGCAGACAGTGACCAGTAGAACAAATAAAACACAAACATTTTAAGAAAGAATTGAGCCAATCAAAAAGCGAACAAATAACGTACAGCTTTGCCCCCTTTTCCTGTCCCGACTGAAGACAGACCACTCTTTCTTTTGAAAATGATTACAAGATTTCATTAATTTATTCAGTCCAGGTCAAGAAAAACTAATTCAAAACAATCCAACTCTTTTTGAGAAAACATCTAAATTTCATACCAAATAAAAAACAATGACTTTAGCTGACTCATTGACTTAACAAAAACCAGGAGAAAACACATGAAAGAGAAAAGGAAAAAAAATAAGAATCTAGTAAGTACACAAAATGGCTTTCGGTAAAAAACAGGCAGAAAACTTCCACGTGAAACAGTTCAACAGAAAACATGTCTCCGTAGAAGAAGATCGCTCTCAATGATGGCAGAAGAGCAGCAGCTGCTGCACACGACGACACAAACAGGAGTCTGAACTGCTGCCGGTTCGTCCCGGCAAACATTTCGACGTGGAAAAGCCGTAGAAAATTCTTCTTCTCACGACGTCCAGTCCTGGTGGAAATGTAGAGCTTAAAAGAAAGTTGAAAAGACGTCTTCGTCATCTCGTTAAAAACGTGCAATACCACCACCTGGTGTTAAACTTTGGAAGAGTCTACAAATGGAAGATTAACTAAATGAATTAATGTATGCTGATCGCAGTTTTAAAAAGATATGCCTTTTTATAAATGCACAGATTATTTAGGCATGTCACATCGTCTGATTTTCATACTGAGACTTACGACTCTGTTAGCATGCTAATCACGGTAGTCAAAAAGGTCAAAATAAACTCACTGCCAATCCTAGAAACTCGATCTTTAATGACAAAATGTTTTATTCTCCCGGCGTTTGTTGATATAGCTTATTAAAATGTGTGTCATTCAACCGGGACTGTTTTTGGACGTTTGCTGCATGTTGTGCTTGGACCACTTTTGGATAATTTACTGTTCATCTGCTGCTGATTAATTGATTACATTTGTATGTACACCTAAATGTAATCGCATGTTAGGTATCAAGGAATAGAAATGTATTAAGCATTTTATCTCTGGGTCATTAAATCAGATATATTATCTTCTTCAGAGAGGAATCAAACCCAGCGGAGCCGAGCTGTGTGTCTCTGAAGAGCAATCAGTCGATGGATCCGATAACTAATTTTAAGGAAAGACCTCCATCAGATGATCAGAGGTACAACACACAGACAATTACACTGTAAAAGTTTCTAGCATTTATATTTTATAGTGAGACTTTAAAAGAACTCACAGAAGCCTGATTTCTCTCGAACAAAGGATACAATTTAAGAATATTTAAACCCTGATTTTGTTTTTAATCTATGAAGATTATTTAGTGTGTAGCAATTAAAGCTTTTAAACATTCAGTAAAAGTTGGATTAATTACTTCGGCGTTGCGATGATCTGCTTTGGGGAAT
Source organism: Danionella dracula (assembly GCA_900490495.1). Classification (NCBI taxonomy): domain Eukaryota; kingdom Metazoa; phylum Chordata; class Actinopteri; order Cypriniformes; family Danionidae; genus Danionella; species Danionella dracula. Next base: position 767,341 of record UELW01000966.1, on the reverse strand, counting down.
CGACGAGGAGTCGGCTCGTGAGAATCAGAATGGAATGATCAGTTCAGATCGCAACTTCACAACTTTATGGCTTCACTGTCCACCAATAACACCATACAGCAATTACTATTGGCCTTTACTTAACATGACTCGTGTCAAAAGACATTAAAATCCAACTTTTAGCTCGTAGTTCAGGATCTACACCCAGGGAGCCATTACACATCCACGAACCACAGACAAAGCAATGCATTTACACCTTTTATATAAAGGAAGCACACACGCTCACACATTCATACACACACAGAGAGAGAGAGAGAGAGAGAGAGAGAGAGAGAGAGAGAGAGGAGAGAGAGAGAGAGAGAGAGAGAGAGGAAAGGATTAGATTGACATCTATGTTCTGAAGTCTCATATCAAACGGCTTACAAGAGTAACCCCGGATTGTGCATCTCATTAACTTCTGTCTTAAAACAATTTCGGGAGTTCAGTTTTGAATCGGTTGCTCCAGCCAGCGAGTGATAAACGCTCTTTCTACCATATTTGAAGTCCTTTGAATCGGTGAGATTTCTGGGGTTGTCCGTGTAGAATGGCTGATTCTGAGGTTGGAGTTCAAGAGTCGAGTAGAGAGCGAATCACACTCATGGGAGAGTCGCTGCGTCCGGAAACAGTTCACGTGAGTTTCAAAGTTCTTAAGTTTCAAATTCGAGGCTCGGTGATAGAGTTCGTGATGGTTCTTTATTTCCAAAACGATGCCGAGAAAGGAGGGGAAAGATAAGATAACTGAAAAGCAGGAGAGACGGAGAGAGAGAGACAGACTTGGAGACAACAGGAAAAAGACTGAGAAGTGAGCAGAAGAACAGAAGTGAGTGGCTGCGTCACGCGCAGACTTCCTGGAGCCGCAAGGCGGGCTCTGCCTCGCAGCTTAGCCAATGAGAACACTCTGAAATCGGAACCGAGATGACATCACGGGCAAGAAGCATCGGCTGAAAGAAACTCGATCCTAATGCGTATTAATTAATAGAAGAGATCATATCTAGCCAAGGGGATATCAAGTAACTTTCTACCAAACGTCATCATCCCAGAAATAATATTTGGAACAGAATGATATCAAACATTACTGATTAAATACTGAAGACGTCCATTCATTCATCCATACATTCGTTTTAAACTAACTATAAGCTGTTAGCTATACAGTACAAATTATGCCGTAACATGAGAGTATATTCAAGGATATATGCGTGCACATAATGTAAGCACTCTGTAATGTTTTGAAAAGTGTTTGTGTCACGGCCGGGTCTTGAACCCGGGTCGGTCTCTGGGGTGGAGACTGAAGTGTGAACCACTGAACCACAGGAGCAGGTGTGTTGGACCCAATGGAAATACACTCCAAGACGCAATCCAGGATACAAGGATTTATTAGAAAAAATTTAACTTCTTCTCAATAACAAAAAAATAATAATATAGCAAAAACACAACTCAGATTCTTCTCGGAATGAGGAATAAAAATACTCAGTCTAACGAACATATAAAGAAAACTCCACGCGGGAAGAAAACAAATAGACAATAAGGCAACAGGAGAAAATCAAACAGTCTTACTGGACGTAGCTCAAGACCTCAAGGGAATGCACAGCAAGTTCACTGAAGCTGACTCAAAAACCAAGTGAAGTTCAGAGAAAAAGTGACAACTTAAATATACGGGCTGGAACGAGTCACAGGTGATAGAAATAAAGTAAACAAGAGCACATGAGGAAGAACAAAGGCAAAAGGCGAACTACGGGGACCTCTAGGGGAATGGAGACAAAGTGCAGGATGGTGACAGGACCCCCTCCTTTAGGAACGGCTCCTGACGTTCCTACCAGAGCTCCCTGGCCTCTGGGCATGGAACTCCCGGATTAAACTAGGATCCAGGATGTCTTTGGCCGGAATCCAGGAGCGTTCCTCTGGCCCGTAGCCCTCCCAGTCAACCAGATACTGAAGTGAATTCTGGACCCTCCTGGAGTCCAGTATCCGGCGGACTGTATAGGCTGGCTGGCCGTCAATGATCCTGGGGGGTGGAGGGGGTCTGCGAGGGAGGGCAAAGGGAGAAGACAAGACAGGTTTTAATAAAGAGACATGGAATGTGGGATTAATTCTAAGTGAACGAGGAAGAAATAAACGATAAGAAACCGGGTTAACTTTCCTTGCTATTCTAAATGGCCCGATGAACTTCTGGGACAATTTTCTTGACTCCACCCGGAGCGGCAGGTTCTTAGTGGCCAACCAGACTCTCTGACCAGCACGGAAAGCGGGGGCCCTTCGACGACGGCGATTAGCCTGATGCTGGTATCTCAGTGAGGTTCGAAGGAGAGCGTTTCTAGCTCTCCTCCAGGTAAGTCGACAGCGTCGAACGAAGTGTTGGGCTGAGGGAACTCCCACCTGCACCTCCTCCTCAGGAAACAATGAAGGGGTATAACCAAATTGGCATTCAAATGGGGATAGTCCAGTGGCTGAGGACTTGAGGGTGTTGTGAGCATATTCGGCCCACATTATGTAAGAAGACCAAGTCGTGGGGTTGTTGAAAGCCATGCACCGTAGAGTGGTTTCCAGATCTTGGTTTACTCGTTCGGTCTGACCGTTAGACTCAGGGTGGAACCCGGAAGATAGGCTGGCAGTGGTCCCAAAGAGTCTGCAAAAAGCTCCCCAGAATCTGGACAAAAACTGTGGGCCTCGGTCAGACATGTCTTGGGGAATGCCAAAAACTCTAAAAACATGGCTCATTATGAGCTCCGCTGTCTCCTTGGCTGATGGTAACTTGGGCAGGGGAATGAACCGAACTGCCTTAGAGAATCTGTCCACCACAACCAAAATGACTGTGTTGCCCTGGGAGGGTGGAAGCCCTGTAATAAAGTCCAGGGAGAGGTGTGACCAAGGCCTGTGGGGAACAGGTAAGGGATGGAGCAGCCCCTGAGGTCGTTGGTGTGATGATTTTCCCTGGCAGCATACTTGGCAGGCCTCCACAAATCTTTTAACGTCCTTCTTCATGGAAGGCCACCAAAATCGCCTTTGGAGGAACTCTAGAGTACGGGTGTTACCAGGGTGGCAGGTCAATGGGGACTCGTGGCCCCACTGCAGGACCTGAGCTCGTGCTGACCGAGGAACATACAGAGCACCCAATGGCCCATTGCCTGGATCAGGTTCCTTGGTTTGGGCCTTCCGGACCACTTGTTCTAGATTCCATCTAAGGGGAGCAACAATCCTTGTACTAGGAATAATAGAAGAAACAGGCCTTTCCTGTGTCTCAGGAGAGTAGGCTCGGGACAAGGCATCTGGCTTGAGGTTCTTGGAACCGGGTCTGTAAGTCAGGATGAACTGAAATCTGTTAAAAAACAGAGACCATCGAGCCTGCCGGGGATTCAGTTGTTTTGCCTGCTGGAGGTATTCCAGGTTTTTATGGTCTGTAAGAACCTGAAAAGGATGTTGAGCACCCTCAAGCCAATGGCGCCACTCCTCCAAGGCCAATTTTACAGCGAGCAGCTCTCTGTCCCCTACATGGTAGTTGCGCTCGGCATTAGACAGGCGACGTGACATGAAAGCACAGGGGTGTAGTCTTCCTTCCTCATTCCTCTGTGATAAGATGGCTCCTACCCCCGCATCTGAGGCATCCACCTCTACCACGAAGGGTCTGTCTGGATTAGGGATAGAGAGAATGGGAGCTGAGGTGAATTGATATTTGAGATTCTGGAAGGCAGTTGCTGCTTCAGGACCCCAGTCAATCTTGACTCCTCCCTTTGTCAGCGCTGTCAAGGGAGCCACAATAGAGCTGAAATTCTTGATGAACTTCCTGTAAAAGTTAGCAAAACCCACAAACCGTTGCACCTCTTTTACTGTGGTTGGAATAGGCCAGTTGAGAACAGCCTTAATCTTGCTATGGTCCATCTCCAGGTGACCAGGGGTGACGATGTACCCAAGAAACTTTGTCTTAGCTACATGAAATTCACACTTCTCTGGTTTGACAAACAGATGATTTTCAAGGAGTCTTTGGAGAACCCTGCTGACGTGCCCCTGGTGCTCCTCCACTGACTTGGAAAATATTAGTATATCATCCAGATAAACAAATACGAATCTATTTAACATGTCTCGGAGGACATCGTTGATAAGTGCCTGGAACACGGCAGGGGCATTGGAAAGCCATCACCCGATATTCATAATGGCCTGTGGGGGTGTTAAAGGCCGTCTTCCATTCATCTCCTTGCCGTATCCGCACCAGATGGTAGGCATTGCGAAGGTCCAGCTTAGTAAAAATGGAAGCTCCTTTCAACAACTCAAAGGCTGTAGCCATAAGAGGCAGGGGATATCGATTCCGAACAGTTATCTTGTTGAGACCTCGGTAATCAATACATGGCCTAAGCCCCCCATCTTTCTTCCCTACAAAAAAGAAGCCAGCAGCAGCAGGGGAAGTGGAAGCTTGGATGATGCCAGTTGCCAGGGACTCCTTGATGTAAGCATTCATGGCAGCCTGTTCAGGGGGAGATAAGGAGAAGACTCTGCCTCTAGGCGGAGAGGAACCAGGAAGAAGGTCAATTGCACAGTCGTACGGGCGGTGAGGTGGCAGAGAGGTGGCTCGGGACTTACTGAACACTGCCTTAAACTGATGATAGACAGTGGGAACTTGAGACAGATCTACAAACTCTCGAGGCTCGGGATGAGGAGCTGGGGGGCTCTGGGTTAAACAGGTGAAGTGACAAGAGGGACTCCAATCTAGAATGGAACCAGTAGACCAGTTGATATGGGGATTATGTCTGCGCAACCAGGGATGACCTAGAATAACAGGGTACTCGGGAGAGTCAATAAGGTAGAAATCCTCCTCCTGCTGATGTTTAGCAATGGTGAGTTTCAGGGACTGAGTGGCCTCAGTTACTTTGCCAGGTTTTAGGGGTCTACCATCCAATGCAGTTACTGCCTGGGGATGAGGGAGAAGGTGGGTAGGGATCTTAAGTTTCTTGGCCAAGGACAGATCTATGAAATTACCTGCGGCACCTGAATCGATCATTGCCTGGACTGGAAGCTGATGGCTCTCCCAGGACAGAAGGGCTTGGAGTGCTAGAACAGTATTGGCAAAAGGAGCTCTTATTTTCCCCATCACAGTCCTCCTGTAACTGGGTGGGGACCATCGTTTCCCGATAATTCTGGACAAGTGGACCGAAAGTGTCCAGACGTACCACATTAAAGGCATCGTCGCTCCTTCATGCGTCGTTCCCTTTCACTGGGAGAGAGTCTGGAACGACCTAGCTGCATATCTTCTGGAGGTTGCTCACCGACTGGGAGGAATCTGACAGGTGGGGCATGAACTGGAGAAACAGGTTTGTGAACAGGAGCTTGGGACTGGGATGCTCTGCCTCGAGTGATTCTCCGTTCTCTAAGACGATTATCCAGGCGAATGGCCATATCAATAAGGGATTCGAGGTCTTTGGCTGATTCCCGAGTGGCCAGTTCATCTTGAAGAGATTCAGCTAATCCTCCCTGAAAGCAGACCCTCAAGGCTTCGTCGTTCCATCCACTGCCTGCTGCGATGGTTCGAAACTCTATGGCGAAGTCTGCAGTGCTGCGGGACCCTTGACGGAGAGTCAGTAGACGTTTGGAAGCTTCTTGTCCACTAACTGGATGATTGAAGACCCGCTTAAACTCCTTCTCAAAGGCTGTGTATGATTTGCAATAACTAGTCTGGGACTGCCACACCGCAGAGGCCCAAGCTAAGCCTTATCAATCAGAAGGGTGATAATATAAGCAATCTTCGAGCGGTCAGTGGGAAAACTTGAGGGCTGAAGCTCGAAAGTGAGAGAGCACTGGGTGAGAAATCCCTGGCAAGAACTAGGATCTCCCGAGAATGGTTTAGGGGGTGGAAGTCGAGGTTCTGCAGCAGCTACAGGAGATATGGGAGGATCGGTGGTAGTTAGAGGTGGCGCAGCCGGAGAAGCATGAGGGAGGCTTTCAGAAAGCTGCCGAATGGACCACATAACTTCTGAAAGGAGTTCTGAGTGTCTCATCATTAACTCCTCTTGACGATGGAGGACCTCTTCATGGCGCTGGAATGAAGCTTCATGGCTGGCAATCACTGCCAACAGATCTTTGGCACTGAGTGTTTCTGGGTCCATGTCTGACTTGGTTTTTCTGTCACGGCCGGGTCTTGAACCCGGGTCTCTGGGGTGGAGACTGAAGTGTGAACCACAGGAGCAGGTGTGTTGGACCCAATGGAAATACACTCCAAGACGCAATCCAGGATACAAGGATTTATTAGAAAAAATGTAACTTCTTCTCAATAACAAAAAAATTATAATATAGCAAAAACACAACTCAGATTCTTCTCGGAATGAGGAATAAAAATACTCAGTCTAACGAACATATAAAGAAAACTCCACGAGGGGAGAAAACAAATAGACAATAAGGCAACAGGAGAAAATCAAACAGTCTTACTGGACGTAGCTCAAGACCTCAAGGGAATGCACAGCAAGTTCACTGAAGCTGACTCAAAAACCAAGTGAAGTTCAGAGAAAAAGTGACAACTTAAATATACGGGCTGGAACGAGTCACAGGTGATAGAAATAAAGTAAACAAGAGCACATGAGGAAGAACAAAGGCAAAAGGCGAACTACGGGGACCTCTAGGGGAATGGAGACAAAGTGCAGGATGGTGACAGTTTGTATAGAATATCCACAAATCGCGGGGTTTCAGTCCGAGGATCCATGAATTCCTGTGCGCTGGGTGAGTCCTGGAGATCGTCGTTTGTCCAACAGTCTCTCTGAAGCATTTAGGGCTCGGAGTTAGGCTGAACAAAATGTTTTATTTCCTACGTCTGGTCCTGAAGATAAGTTAGGAAGAAGCAGCTTCCCAGGACGACAGAGGGATCTTCAGGTTTCCATACTGTGAGTGCGCTTTGATGGAGACAAATATAATTCCTTACAAGTGCATCAATTAGCAACAAGTAGCAGTGTAAACTCCAGAGTTGTTTTTCACTGCATATATCCTCCACCAGAGCCGAGGAAACACTCTAAGCGTTTAACCAGCTAGAAACGCTCTCCTAACTGATCTCAGAGCCACCGCTTTACTCAAAATAAACAAAATCCTTTCAATATGTTTTCTTCAGAGAGGAATCAAACCCAGCGGAGCCGAGCTGTGTGTCTCTGAAGAGCCATCGATCGATGAATAAACCTCTACATTTCAGGAGAACACCTTCATCAGATGATCGGTAAGAAACACAAATAAACCAAATAAAAGAATACTTTTTTAACCTCAAATGAACTTGAAAAACTTAAAAATGTTTACATTGATTTAAGCACTTCTTGAAGTCTGTTTCATGTTCTCTGTTTAATTGTTTTCGTCTCAGAGTGAATTTAACCCCTTCAGAGTCCAGCTGCGTCTCCAAGAAGAGTCCGAGACTCTCATCAGATGATCTCAGGTACGACTGAACAGAGAAACAGAAATATTCCTCAGGAGGAGAGGTTCTGAGAAACGTGTGCTAAAGAGGATTCAGAGAACCAGGGTTCTTTTGGGAGAGAGTTACAGTTAAACTGGAATCTCGCGGATTATTGTAAACATCTGGAGGGAAATCCACTTTAGAAAACAGTATTTTGTAGACTTTATGTAAAGACAGTCACTATATTGACTGGATAAACCGTTTTATTCTGAATTAATTATTCAAACACAGACTTTAACAGAAAACAAAACACTTAACCTTCTGTGAGCTCTAATAAACCTGATAAACATAATAAATATAATGTGCTAGTTAAACTAACACTTTCACTAACTCTAAAAATGATAAAGTATGACTTTCAGGTTTTTCCCAGTTTCACGAGTTCTCACCTTCATTCTGAAGGTCTCTATGATCAGATGATGAAGCTTTACTGCTGGTCGAAGCCAATATTAGTGTGACGTCTCCTGAGAGGAGTTACATTTAGTTCTCTAATCTGTAAATATGAAAAACAAAACACTTGCAAGGTAACAACTTATTTAAGCCAAAGCAGAGAATGTTAAATAGTCCACTAATTAGAGAGAATCAGAAAACATGAAATGATGGAGAAGAAAATGTTGAGAGGTTTCTTCAGGGAACAACTAGAAGCTTCTAGTGAGAAGATAAAAGAACCTCTTACAGGAACCCTCACTGAGGGAGCAGCTCTCACCGCTAGTTCCTGCTGCTAAAGAGCTCCTCAAGGAGAGAGTGATCGAAAATATCACGTGAGGCTCCCAGCTTCTCTCCTCTCCACCAAAACAATCAACAAAGAACCGTTGCTCCAATCACTTTATAGAAGAAGATGGTTGTAGACTTCTGGAAGAGACACCATCCACCTTCACCAACAGAGAGAAGACAAGATAAATAGTTAATGAAATATGTAAAATAGACAAACAACAGTAGCAGAAAAAAAACGGCCAATAAAGCTAATATGGGCAGATTATGATTAGGCAACAAGGAAACATTTGTCTCATTACGGCAGAACGGTGGTGCAGTGGTGGAGCTGCCCCCCTCTTTTGTTCTCTTTATTTAATAGTGTTTTCTCTGTGTTACTTTCTGTACAGTGTCTTTGGCTCTTACATAGCATAAATTATATATATATATATATATATATATATATATATATATATATTTAAAACCAAACAATAAAACTAACTTCATTTAACTATTACTGAACAGACATGAACTACAGATGGAGTTGAAATGGTTCCTGCTGAAGAAGTTTCAGAGAGTGTTTGAAGGAACAGCGATCAGAGGAAACCCAACGCTCCTGAACGAGATCTACACAGAGCTCTACATCACAGAGAGTGAACGTGGAGAGATCAATAATGAGCATGAGGTGAGACAGATCGAGACTCAATCCAGGAGAGCAGCAGCAGAGCACACAGCTATCAAATGCTGCGACATCTTCAGAGCTTTACCTGGACCAGACCACGCTCCGATCAGAGCTGTGCTGACGAAGGGAGTCGCTGGCATTGGAAAAACAGTCTCTGTGCAGAAGTTCATCGTGGACTGGGCTGAAGAGAAAGAGAACCAGGACCTCCAGCTCATATTTCCACTTCCTTTCAGAGAGCTCAACCTGATGAAGGGGAGAGAGCTCAGTCTCTCAGATCTGCTGCAGCTCTTCTTCCCTCAAACTAAAGAGATGGAGATCTCCAGCGATGGATCTGGAGTCCTGTTCATCTTTGATGGTCTGGATGAGTGTCGTCTGCCTCTGAACTTTGAGAGGTGTCTGAAAGTGAGGAGCGTCTCTGAATCAGCCTCAGTGGAGGTGCTGCTGATGGAGCTGATTTCAGGAGATCTGCTCCCCTCTGCTCTCATCTGGATCACCTCCAGACCAGCAGCAGCTGATCTCATTCCCTCTGAGTGTGTCCATCGAGTGACAGAGGTGCGAGGCTTCAACGACCCTCAGAAGGACCAATACTTCAGGAAGAGAATCAGAGATCAGAGCTTAGCTGAAGGAATCATCTCACACCTGAAGACCTCCAGGAGCCTCCACATCATGTGCCACATTCCAGTCTTCTGCTGGATCTCAGCCACTGTCTTGGAGAAGATGATGAGTGCAGCAGAGAGTGGAGAGATCCCCAAGACTCTGACTCAGATGTACACACACTTCCTGATCATTCAGAGCAGCATCAGACATGAGAAGCACTACGAGAAGAGCCTCGAAGATGAAGAGATGATCCTCAAACTGGGGAAACTGGCTTTTGAGCAGCTGGAGAAAGGAAACCTGATCTTCTACGAGGAGGACCTGAGAGAGTGTGGCATCGATGTGACAGAAGCAGCAGTTTACTCAGGATTGTGCACTCAGATCTTCAGAGAGGAGTCTGGCTGGTATCATGGGAGAGTCTTCTGCTTTGTTCATCTCAGCATTCAGGAACATCTAGCAGCTCTTCATGCTCATCAATGCTTCACCAGAAAGAGAACTAATGTGTTTAATGAAAGTCTATTTTCTAAGATTTTTAGTATAATGAAACATGATTCACTATCAGAGCTGGATTATAGAACTCTTCATGAGGCTCTTAGGAATAAGAGCACTGATTCTTTATCAGAGCTACATCAGAGAGCTGTGGATGAAGCTCTGGAGAGTAAGAATGGACATCTGGATCTTTTCCTGAGGTTTCTTCTGGGTCTCTCGTTGGAGTCCAATCAGACTCTCTTAAGAGCTCTACTGACTCAGACAGGAAGCTGCTCCAATAACAAACAGGAAACAGTTGAGTACATCCAGCAGAAGATCAGGGAGACTTCTTCTCCAGAGAGGTCCATCAATCTCTTCCACTGTCTGAATGAACTGGGAGATGATTCACTGATGAAGGAGATCCAGAGTTATCTGAGCTCTGGAGAAATAAAGAGAACCAGACTCTCCTCTTCACAGTGGTCAGCTCTGGTTTATGTGCTGCTGACATCAGAGCAGAAGATCGATGTTTTTGATCTGCAACAGTTTATGGGAGCTGGAGCTTCAGCAGATGAAGTTCTTCAGAAGCTGCTGCCGGTGGTTAAAGAATCCAGATCAGTCCAGTAAGACCATAAGATTTTTATGAAAATCTCAGTTAGAGAAATGGTGTTTGTTTTAAATTCATGTAGGCTAGTTTTTTAAAGAAAAAAATGTTACATTTCAACCTAAATCAATTTCTTAGTATAACTTAATTTTTAGTTCGAAAGATCTGTTTGAGAGAGAGTTTCCTCTAAATTATCATTATTAATAGAGGCGGTAAAATTATTTGATGCTTCCCTCTCTCAGATTTGAGCCTCGGCCCCTCAGAACATCTCTGCAGGGCCCCGATCCCTCAGTCAGTCTGCTGCTCAATAAACGATTCTGAAGAAGATTCAAACAATCTCTTAAAGTTAATGAAAGAGATTCAGCTATAGTGGAATCACTGCACATGAATCAACAGAGAAGGTTTAGCTCCAGCCTTCATAAAAAAACACCTACTTTTACTATTTCTGTTACTATTAATGATTAAGATTCTCTTGAGGAGCAGAGCGCTTATCATTCCTTTTCAGATTAATGCAATAATGTTCAGGACAAAGCTGTAGATCCTGAACTGAGAGACTGAAGAGTTGATTCTTCTCTGCAGGTTGAGTTCTTGTGGTGTCTCAGATGAAGGTTGTGCTGCTCTGGCTTCAGCTCTGAGATCAAACCCCTCACACCTGAGAGAACTGGATCTGAACTGGAATAAAGATCTCAGAGATTCAGGAGTGAAGCTGCTCTCTGATGTTCTGAAGGATCCTCTCTGTAAACTGGAGACTCTGAGGTGAGATTGGTTTAAATTCTCAACATCTTCCTGTAACGATCCAGCATGAGCTGGGATCTGGTAACCTTGTTTCAGAGTGAGTAATCTTGCTCCAGTAAACCCAAATGCAGAGGAGGAAGACAACGAGGAGTCCACAGGTTAAAACTAAACAAATTTTTACTTCCAGTAACAAAAAACACCAACATAAAAGGTGTGAGACTCTTTCAACTAGAGTAACAAAATAAAATATAAAAGGTACAAAAGACTTGAGCACAAAACAAATCAGACTCGAGGGTCTTAAAATGAACTTCCTAAAAATCAGATCAGAACTTGTGCTAAACACAGATCCGAGGGTTTCTGATCAACAAGGCAGGAAGGTTCAGGACTGAACACAGAGCAGTGAAAGCACAGTGTGTATATAGGGCAAAACACAGGTGCTGGCAATGAGGCTGATTGTCCGCGCTCCTAGTGGAACTGAGGGTAAGGGCACCACCACCAGTCTGGGAGAGGCAGTGCATGGCAGAAGCGCCCCCTGGTGGCACGGAGGACGTGAGTCCTTACACTTCCATCTCCTCTTTTAAGGTTTACTGTTTTTTGTGATTGATTGATTTATTGATTGATTGATTGATTGATTGATAGATTTATTGATTCTGGTATCAGGTTCTATTCTAAGCTGAAGTATCAAGTGAAGGACGGTTATAATACAAGAACTACAATAGAAAATCTGAAACTTAAACACAGAAGGAAGAAAAGATAATATATTAGTGAAACAGTTAATAACAGCAGCTGTTCATAAACACAGAGACGCTGCTAAAATTATTTTCTCTCTGTGTCATTATTTGTAAAAAATCTAATTCACTGAAAAAAAAACTTCATTATCATCAATATCAGGAAGCACCTGGAAAAAAAAGTATTTGTACTCGTATTTGGCCTTTAAAAACTGGTTTCAGTGAAACTCTAATAGATTGATTAAATTATTGATTGATTTTCTGGATCAGTTACTGTAAACATCTATGAACCTAATTTAATATAATAAATAAATCAATAAATAAAGAACCTCAAAGTTGTTTCAATCTGATTCTGATCAAAACAGAGTCTGATCTTTAACATTTTTAATTCTTTCCTTACATCATATTATATGTCATGGACTGCTGATCTACATTTCAGGATCAGTTAATAGTGATCGAATTACACTTAATTTTATTTAGTGTAAATAATCAGTAAATTCAGCAGCTCAAAGTTTACGTAAAACACTTTCTCGAAAGAAACGAGGAGCTCCTGAAATATAACAGATTTATTTCATGATTTAAGATGAGTTACAGAAAACAGATCCTTCAGATCATCTCTGATAATTCTCATCATACTGGATATGAATTATAGATAAACTGATCAATCAGAGATTATTGATCATCATTTTTATATGTTTTGAGTCTTATTTGTGATGATGTTTGTGTTTTATGTGTGTTGAGTTTATATCGTATGTGTTTGATAACAGAGGATTGTGTTTCTCAGGTGATTTCTGTGAATAGTAGAGTTTCATCAGGATTGAGCTCTGAACTCACTGATTTCTTCTTGTTCTAGCCTGAACCTCTGAACCTTTTATTCTGATCCTGGAATAATTCAATCTCTCTCTGATCATGAAGCTGCTGTTTCTCTGAGCTGTAGATCCTGAACTGAGAGACTGAAGAGTTGATTCTTCTCTGCAGGTTGAGATCTTGTGGTGTCTCAGATGAAGGTTGTGCTGCTCTGGCTTCAGCTCTGAGATCAAACCCCTCACACCTGAGAGAACTGGAGCTGAACTTTAATAAAGATCTCAGAGATTCAGGAGTGAAGCTGCTCTCTGGTGTTCTGAAGGATCCTCTCTGTAAACTGGAGACTCTGAGGTGAGATTGTTATCTCTGGATATTATTCTCAAAGTAAAGAAACTCAACTTTGACGGTGTAACAAATCTCATATTGTCTCTCCCCTAATGTAAGTCGCTTTGGACAAAAGCGTCTGCCAAATGCATAAATAAATGTAAAAAAAAAAAATTAAATTTAAAGTAAAATAAATGAAAAGCACTGAAGTCTTTAAATTCAAAACCAAATCATTCTACTTCAAAAAGTAACTTACAAATAAAAAAGAATTTATTGTGTTATTTTATTCTCTTTACTCCTCTCCTGCTCTTTTGTTTTCCATACTCTTTTTTTCCAAGAATGTAAATTAAGTTAAATTGATAAATTAAGTAAACTATATTTAAATGTGTTTCCCAGCGATGGGTTGCAGCTGGAAGGGCATCCGCTGCGTAAAACATATGCCAGAGAGTTGGCGGTTCATTCCGCTGTGGAGACCCCGAAAGGGAAGAAAGCCGACATGAAGATGAATGAATGAATATTTAAATGTCTATTCATCAAGATTATCACTTCTTAAAAACACGCACTTCAAAAAATACAATAAAAGCTGTAGATCCTGAACTGAGAGACTGAAGAGTTGATTCTTCTCTGCAGGTTGAGATCTTGTGGTGTCTCAGATGAAGGTTTTGCTGCTCTGGCTTCAGCTCTGAGATCAAACCCCTCACACCTGAGAGAACTGGAGCTGGACTATAATAATCTCAGAGATTCAGGAGTGAAGCTGCTCTCTGATGTTCTGAAGGATCCTCTCTGTAAACTGGAGACTCTGAGGTGAGAATGATTTAAATTCTATGCTTGAAAAATGATTTGATCTCCAATTTTATGTTTTACTGTTTATTGTTGACAAAGTTACGCAAAAATGAAGATAATGTACATTAAAAAGGTAAAGATAAACGATCAACTCATGTGTCTCTCTATGAAGAGATCTTAAAAGAGTTTTTCTGGATTTGTGGGACGGAACCACGAGTCGCTGTTCCTTTTCTGAGCTCAGGCTTCTGGAGGACATGTAGGAGTGTAGGAGCTCGTGGAGGACATATAGGAGCTTCTGGAGGACATGTAGGAGAGTAGGAGCTTCTGGAGGACATGTAGGAGTGTAGGAGCTTCTGGAGGATATGTAGGAGTGTAGGAGCTTCTGGAGGATATGCAGGAGTGTAGGAGCTTCTGGAGGACATATAGGAGCTTCTGGAGGACATGTAGGAGAGTAGGAGCTTCTGGAGGACATGTAGGAGTGTAGGAGCTTCTGGAGGATATGTAGGAGTGTAGGAGCTTCTGGAGGACATGCAGGAGTGTAGGAGCTTCTGGAGGACATGCAGGAGTGTAGGAGCTTCTGGAGGACATGCAGGAGTGTAGGAGCTTCTGGAGGACATGCTGGAGTGTAGGAGCTTCTGGAGGACATGCAGGAGTGTAGGAGCTTCTGGAGGACATGCAGGAGTGTAGGAGCTTCTGGAGGACATGTAGGAGCTTCTGGAGGACATGTAGGAATGTAGGAGTTTCTGGAGGACATGTAGGAGTGTAGGAGCTTCTGGAGGACATATAGGAGTGTAGGAGCTCCTGGAGGACATATAGGAGCTTCTGGAGGACATGCAGGAGTGTAGGAGCTTCTGGAGGACATGTAGGAGCTTCTGGAGGACATGTAGGAATGTAGGAGTTTCTGGAGGACATGTAGGAGTGTAGGAGCTTCTGGAGGACATGTAGGAGTGTAGGAGCTCGTGGAGGTAAACAGGGGCTGATCTAGAGATAGTTTTGTACGCCAGCATCAGCGATTTTAATTTAACATGATGTTATGATTCCCAGAGAGTCATATTATATTTATTATGTAGGGATGTGTTTATTTTAGTGTGTTATTGTTTATCACGTTCATTCTCTGTTCATGTGGTGTATGTGTGTGTCTATTGGTAGTGGAGAGTTGAATGAGTGCAGACCCAGCCAATCAGGGGAGAGGGTGGGCCTATAAAAACAGCCTGCTCTGCATTCATTAACTCTCTCTATCTCAGTGTCTCGGAGGCTCGTTGTGGAGGTTCCATCTCAGTGTTTTACACCACTAGCACCAGTACCTGTACCAGTAGTGAGGGATCAGCTGTTGCGGAGTGAGAGAGTTGCCTTGTTTTCAGCGTGCCTCCTGCGCCGCGCCGGTCGTTAAAAGCTTTATGTTCAGAAGTGAGTGTGAGTGAGTGAACGCTTGTGAGCTGCTTTCTCCCCGTTTGCCCTCCTAGTAAGAACTCTGTGTTTTTTCTGCTATTCTTGTGTTTGGGTTTGTGAGCGGGTTATTGTTTAGCGATTCATTTGGTTGTTTAATGGTGGTAACCGTTACATTGTTTTGTTTGTTTGTTTAATGTTTCGTGCATTGTAAATAAATCACCTTTTGGATTTTAAAAGGTTGTCAGTTATAGCTTCTCTGAAAACAAATTAAATCCTCTGATCTTCTCTACTATTACTCACTGTGCGGTCCACGAGCCAATTATTTAACACCGAAGCTGGGCCATAACACACCAGCTGCGATGAGGAGCCGATGAAGAGTGATGAAGAGGGGAGTAACATGAGCTCGCTTTGGTTCCTTGAAGATCTGCAGAGGTTTGAGCGTATTTAATGGAAATCCTGCTAGGAGAGCGTTCCAGTAGTCCAGAGGTGAGAGGACCAGAGCCTGAACCAGGAGTTGAGTTGCTGCTCAGTTAAGAAGGGCCTGATCTTACAATGTTGTGCAGTGCAAATCTACACGCTCCAGTTGTGTTTGAGATGTGGTCTTTAAAGGACAGCTGTTCATCAAAAATCACTCCAAGATTCTTGACTGATCTTTGTTTTTGGTAGAATTTAATTGGTGTGTTTAGTAAAAGTATCTTTTAATTACTATTGTTTTATTTTGGTGGATATAATATATATAATATTACATTCATATGTTATGTTAGTAATATCATTTCCTGGATTTGGCAGTGGGTGCCAGAAAATGCCACTTATATTTATTTATTTATATTATTTTATTTTTTAAGAATTTCTGTAAAACGACATCTCTGCATAAATGAAGAATCATCAGCTAGAGCTCAATACAGCTAAACCAGAGCTGCTGGTAGTCCCTGCTAACCCTCTGTGCAGCAGGACCTCATCATTCCGCTGAGATCTTCAACTATCAGATCTTCTCCTTCAGTCAGGAATCTCTGAGTGATTCTGGAAGAACAGCTGACCTTTAGAGACTATAAGAGCTCAAATCTGCTGAACATCAGAAAGATCAGAACCTTCTTAACAGAACACACAACTCAACTCCTGGTTCAGGCTCTGGTTCTCTCTCCACTGGAGTACTGTGATGTTCTTCTAGCAGAACTTCCATCAACTGCTCTCAGACCTCTTCAGATGATCCAGAGACCTGCAGCTCGTCTGATCTTCAAGGAACAAAAGGACCCTAAGTTTCTCCCTTCTTCATCTCTTCACTGGCTCCCCGTCACAGATCAATTTGATTTGAATTCAATTCAATCAATCAATCAATAAATAAATCAATCCAAATGTTTGATAAAGTGCTTTTTAGCAGTTGATTCAAAACTGCTTCACAAAGGCCTAGTGTGGACTAAGTTGGAATAAAATAGGAATTCTTAGTAAATAATTATTTGGAATGAAAACTACCATATGATACTAGTTTAAGGATTGTAAAGTAAAGTTTATTAGTGTGAGAAAAATGTTGATTTGAGCTGACCAGAAGTTTCTGATTTTCTATAAAAGCCTGGTTTTAACGAGTTTGGGGGAGAAATAAAGCAACCAAGACATTTTTTTTATTGATGTGAGAAAAAACTGAGAACCCAGAGTAAAACACACACACGCATGTGGAGCAAAGTTCTCCTCCGGTGAAGAACCCCCTGTGAGGTCACAGAGAGCCTCGCTGACCGAGGAGGTGCTGATCACCTCCCCAGCAGAAAGAACTTCTGAACTTAAAATCCAACAAGAAAATTCACTGGTGTTAGCTTACAAAACCATCTCTAGATCTGCCTCTGTCTACCTTCACAAACTCCTACAATCCTCCTCCAGAAGCTTGAGTTCAGAGAAGAAGCAGCATCTTCTGGTTCCGTCTCAGAAAGTCAAAAAACCTCAGCAGAACTCTCTCGCTGTCTCCAGCTGCTGGACGAGCAGCAAAACTCTTCTCTTCCATCAGCTTATTAAAAATCTTCCCTTTTTTTGCTTATTTGTTCTTCTTCCAAACACTCCTGTGTTTGAGTGATCTTCTGAGAAGACCTCGATCTTGAACCACTAAAGATCTTTATGGCACACTGATTATTCTCTCTCTCTCTCTCTCTCTCTCTCTCTCTCTTTCTCAATTGTGAGTCGCTTTGGAGAAAAGCATCTGCTAAACACATAAATGAAAGTTTGAGTGTTTGAGTTTATATCGTATGTGTTTGATAACAGAGGATTGTGTTTCTCAGGTGATTTCTATGAATAGTAGAGTTTCATCAGGATTGAGCTCTGAACTCACTGATTTCTTCTTGTTCTAGCCTGAACCTCTGAACCTTTTATTCTGATCCTGGAATAATTCAATCTCTCTCTGATCATGAAGCTGCTGTTTCTCTGAGCTGTAGATCCTGAACTGAGAGACTGAAGAGTTGATTCTTCTCTGCAGGTTGAGATCTTGTGGTGTCTCAGATGAAGGTTGTGCTGCTCTGGCTTCAGCTCTGAGATCAAACCCCTCACACCTGAGAGAACTGGAGCTGAACTTTAATGAAGATCTCAGAGATTCAGGAGTGAAGCTGCTCTCTGATGTTCTGAAGGATCCTCTCTGTAAACTGGAGACTCTGAGGTGAGATTGATGTCTCTGGAAATTATTCTCAAAGTAAAGAAACTCAAATGAAAGTATTGTAAAGTAAAAGAGGATAAATATTATTGATGTTTTTCTTTCTCCGTGTTCTCCTCAGTTCAGTCACTTGTTGTGTTTGTGATCAGTGTTGTGTGTAGCTCTCATTGTTGTATTAAAGTCTGTGTATATTGTTGATCGATCTCCTCGGTTTCTCTCGTCTACATTTAAGTAATTTAGAAGAAATTCAAAGAAATTTAAGTTAACATAAAGATGAAAAGAAGCCCAGGACAAACCTTTAGATCCTGAACTGAGAGACTGAAGAGTTTCTATTTTGACAAGCTGAGATAGACTTTGACGGTGTAACAGATTGTCTCTTCCAGATTGTAAGTCGCTTTGGACAAAAGCGTCTGCCAAATGCATAAATGTAATGTAAATGATTCTTCTCTGCAGGTTGAGATCTTGTGGTGTCTCAGATGAAGGTTGTGCTGCTCTGGCTTCAGCTCTGAGATCAAACCCCTCACATCTGAGAGAACTGGAGCTGAACAATAATAATCTCAGAGATTCAGGAGTGAAGCTGCTCTCTAAACTGAAGTATGATCCTCGTTATAAACTGGAGACTCTGAGGTGAGGATTGTAGATCGTTGCGAGCCAGAACGATTTCAAAAAGATTGTACTTGTGCAAAATTTAAATGTACAAAATCGAATTCTTTTATTCAAAACAATGTTCGTACATTTCCAAGTGAAAGCATAAATATTCTCCTCAATCCGAACACGAGAGGGTTTTACCTGAATTATTTGAAAACAGGTTCACAGATGTGATTTTATGAAGTTTTTCAGCTGCTTCTCATGAAATATTTACGCTTTGCTGATTGTGGATTTGCTGCTTCACGTACGAGTACGCTCCGCTCTGAGTTTGTGCTCCATTCTTTTGAGACTCTTCTTCATCGACTCTTTATAACATGGACGCAGAGTTTGTGACGTCAGCCATAGGGTTCCTGTAAAGTCCGAATGGGCGGAGCCAGTGCTCGTCCTCAGAGGCGGGACATGACCGGAGTGAAGGTGTCTGATTGGCTGAAGTTTAATTTTATATATTTTAGACAGCACATTTAAAAATAATTCACCTCCTCAGAGTGTTTATGAAGGTCAAAACTAGAATCAACAAACCTGATGGAGCCAGGAGTGAAAACGTGTTTTTTTCAGCTTCAAAGTTGTTCAGTTTTAACATTGGAGTGAATGAGCACCTGCTCATTTCTGGAGTCAGCCTCAAGTGGCCGCTCAAGGAACTGCAGCTCAGTCACTTCCTGTCCAGCTCTAGAACAATATTAACTGTAATTATCCATCCATCCATCCATCTTCATGTCGGCTTTATTCCCTTTCGGGGTCGCCACAGCGGAATGAACCGCCAACTCACTGGCATATGTTTTACGCAGCGGATGCCCTTCCCTGCCGCAACCCATCGCTGGGAAACATTCACACACACATTCACACTTTAACACTATGGGCAATTGTTCTTATTCAATTCACTTATTCTGCATGTCTTTGGACTTGTGGGGAAACCGGAGCACCCGGAGTAAACCCACGCGATCACGAGGAGAACATGCAAACTCCACACAGAAATGCCACCTGCCCCAGCCGAGCCTAGAACCAGCGACCTTCTTGCTGTGAGACGACCGTGCTACCCACTGCGCCACCGTGACGCTTAACTGTAATTATATTTCTAAAAAACAAAGCAATCCTTCAGTCTTTCTCCAGTAACACAGCGTTAAAGTACATTGAAAATCATCAGAAAAGGCTTTGATTGATTACTAGAGAGAGAAACCTTTATAAAATAACTCTTTAATCAGTTTGAGTTCTAGAGCGCTGATGCAGTAATGTCTCTCTGTTTTATTCACAGTTTTCAGAAGGGTTTCTGATCTTCTCAGGATCTTCTGATGATGAATAAAGATCTCTGCAGACCCTCGAGTCACGTTCAGCTGAATCATCAAACACACAGAGACCATCAAACACAGCTTTTATTTTTGTTCCTCAGTAATTAAACTTCTAAACAAATTCTTTGTTTTGTATTAGATTGAGATTAAACTCCAGAAGATGATTCTCTTTAAAACTGATTTTGATCGGATCAATCTCTCACTCGTTACACGATTTTACAAACTGCTCGTATGACTTCTTCATCTTAACATATTCACAGTCAAACTAAACCGTTATAAATTTGCATAAACACCATGTGATGTACATTCTCCGCCCCCTAATGGTTTATATCAGTGCAAACATAAAAGTTTTGCAGGTATATGTGTTTCATTTCATTAAATTAACACATATGCCGTTATGAAACTAACATGTAATGCTAAATAGAATATGTGATGTTGATGACGAAGATGTTGTGTAAGGGAGGAAAACCTCACACAGCCATAAGCTTGCTTCTTGTAAGTAAATACAACTTTGCGCCGGGAAAACCAGGAATTGTGATAATTGTGGAGTCGAGGAAACAATAGAACATGTAATACTTAAATGTACAAATTAAATGGAAAGAAAAGAAATGATGAAAGAGATTAGGGAAATAATAAAAGAGCCAATAACAATAATCAAAATCCTAAATGAAACAAAAACATACATTTATAATATATAATTTTAGAACATAAATTATGAATAATAATAGGAAAGGTTAATTTTCCCTCCTTCATATATAGTTCATACTACTTTCCAGAGTCGACTCCAAGTTCAAACAAGTCTGAAACGAGACCGAGTTCATAGAAAGATGGACTCCAGACCAGACTCGAGTACTGCAGCTCTACTGTGTACATCTTGTGTTACTCAAATCCATAATCAATAATAGTCCACACAAAATCTGTGAAATATTGGTAAAATATACATCTTTTTAGGAGGAAAAATCAAACTAATCCAGATTTATTTAAAGCTACAGCTTTAATTAGATGTGATCAATCTTAAATGAACAAATACATAATTTAGGTCGTGTAGGACCTCTTCTGTCCTCTTCATCCAGTTCAATGATCGATCCTCAGACAGGAACCAAGTTTAGATAAAGATTTTATTTTACAGAGATGAACGAGCCATGCTCTCAGAGCTCCGAGGTGAGCCTCTCGAGACTAAACACAAGAATCAAAGCATGATGCCTTTCTCTCCATCTCCAGTAACTGCCATCTCGCTGCTGTCCAGCATCTTTAAAGGGTTCCTGTCTTCAGGCAAGTGCTCCTCCCCTCACCAACTTCTCCTCCAATCCCTGAGAAGGAGAAAAACAACACTCTTAGATCTCACAAGGTCTTAAGTGTAAGGAAAATCTCTTGCTTAACCACAGTGCACCCCCTTGCTGCAAACCTAGAATCTGTTTATCTCTTGGAACATTCCGTCAGCCTAACTCCTACCCCAAATGGTAACTTATTATTCCTACTCCCTCCGAAGACGACAGATGATGTCCCAGGGTCGTTTAAGAGCTCAGACCCCAGGCTCACCCTCGGTGGAGCAAATACTTTTTTCTTTCACACTTCTCCCCCCCTCGGACTCACACAACGCACGGGAATCCATGGATTTCCCGTTTGAAACTCATTCATTCATTCATCTTCATGTCGGCTTTATTCCCTTTCGGGGTCGCCACAGCGGAATGAACCGCCAACTCTCTGGCATATGTTTTACGCAGCAGATGCCCTTCCAGCCGCAACCCATCGCTGGGAAACATTCACACACACATTCACACTTTAACACTATGGACAATCGTTCTTACTCAATTCACTTTTTCCGCATGTCTTTGTTCTTGTGGGGAAACCGGAGCACCCGGAGAAAACCCACGCGATCACGAGGAGAACATGAGAACTCCACACAGAAATGTCACCTGCCCCAGCCGAGGCTCGAACCAGTGACCTTCTTGCTGTGAGACGACCGTGCTACCCACTGCGCCACTGTGACGCTCCGTTTGAAACTTCTGGGCTAAAAATCTTATGCAAATTTTTCAACACACTATAAAGATAAAGACTCATACGCACGAGTATATCCTTGAATATATTCTCATGTTACTGCATAATTCGTACTGTATAGCTAATAGCTTGTAGTTAGGCTTGAATGAATGAGTGGGGGAATGGATGTTTTCAGTATTTAAGTTAGCCGTGTTTAGTATCATTCTGCTCAGAAATGATGAGGTTTTAGTAGAAAGTTACTCTGTATTCTTTTCGTTAGATATGATCTCTTCTATTAACTAATACGAATTAGTATTGAGTTTCTTTCCGGTCTGCGTTTTGCCTGTGATGTCATCACAGCTCGATTTCAGAGCAACCTCATTGGCTAAGCTCGGGCCCCTAAGAGGGCCTGCACAGCAGCCCTGCGCTTCCTTGCTTGTTTTTCCTTCTCTTGCTTTTGTCTTCTCTGCCTTGTGCTTTTCTCCGTTCTCTCTTCTTCCTGGCCTCTTTTGAGCACCTTAATTTAAGTCAAGGCCCACCAACATCGAGCCGCGGCTTCTGAACTTAAGAACTTTGCAAAAACTTTTCCCTAATGCAGCGACTCTCCCACGAGTGTGATTCAATCTCCTCATCATTAAACTCTTCTTTTTATATTATTAAGTACTTATTTTATTAATTAACTTTCTTATTCTTTAAGATAAAACTGCTAAAAACTGATGAGTTGAACAAGAGAGGATTTGTAGGAGGCTGTGTGACTGAATAAGGGGAGAGATGATCTGTTCCAGCAACAAATTCCAGCAAACCTTATCGGAAGCCGGGCCGGCCTTCTCACGCCTGCTTCCCACCGTCTCACCTTGGGAAAGGGACATCTGGTCTCGTTTCCATGGAGACCAGCTCCTGGCTGACGCAATGAGAAAGTAAACAATTTGGGTACAAAAGGAAAGGAACTTATAATGTAACTTCAGAAGATGATTTTTGGGATCTTCTCCAGCGCGTTGTAACCACTGCTGATTTTCTCTGCTGAAGTCTTCATTAAAACTATATCAGTTGGCAATCTGTCTCTTGGTCATTTTGAACATGCAATGGACGCCTCGAAAGTCCAACAACTCCAACTTCAAATCAGCCATCCTTTGCACGGACGACGCCAGAAGCCTCGCTGATCTAAAGAACTTCCAGAATACGGTAGAAGGCGAAATTTTCACTTGCTGGCTGGTATAATGGAGTCAGAATGAAACTCTATGAAGCTTCGTTAAGACAGATGTTTGATGAGATTCACTATTCAGTGTTATCAGTTTAAGCTGTTTAATCTTAGACTTAATCTTAGCCAATCATTTCCTCTCTCTGTGTGCATGTGGGTGTGAGTGGTTTATCGGTATAGTTTAGTGATAGTTAGTGCGTGTGTTTTGTAGAATAGAAAATAAAACGTATAAACGCATTTCCTTTGTCTGTGTTTATATAATTTAATCGTTACCTGATGTGTTCTATAAGTTGGAACTTAGTGTATTTGGGACATGAATCATATTTGATTAAGGGTCAATATTAATTGTTGTATGGCATTGTTGGTGGACAGTGAAATCATTAAGCTGTTAAGTTGCAATCTGAACCAATCTCATTTGATTCTGACTCTTATGAAGCAACTCCTCTCCGATTCCCCCAAGTGAATCATCACCACTCTGAGGTAATTAATCCAACTTTTACTGAATGATTAAAGTGCACTTTGCTACATAAGTCAGCTTCCACTTGTTGCAGAACACATGGTTCATTTCATTTTTTTACAAAATAATTTATTGATTTATCATTTTAAGTGTGATTTATCTAACAAACTATGATTTATTCAACATATGGATACCCAGTGATTATAGGATTGTGTTAAACGAAAGATGTATACAAATATTTTGAATCTAGAAAATGTGTACATATTGAAAACCGTGGTGGAGTCAATATCATCATAAGGTGCATTTGAGACTTCCCAATTTCCAAAAAAAAAAGCAGAGATTTTCCATTTAACTTCACATTTATTTTATTAAGTAGATGTTATGCTGTTAGAAATGCATGTTGGTCAAGCTCCCACATTTGTTATAAATTAACTGCAAGCAGACAATGTCCACGCTAACAGCAAAATATGTCAACCCTGTCATGGACAATTTCAAAGTAGATTAAATACCTTGTAATTACATGGTGATTATAAAATGTATCTTTTCAGAAAACTGTTTAATCCCTTCCTCAACATTATGTTTTAGTTAATGGGAAAAGTATTTGGATAGTAATGAAATTAGCGCAAACTATTTGTTTCTCTATAAAATCAGTGAGAATTGCACTCTTTTCTAAATAAAATCTAAAAACAAAGATGTTTGGTCAAACAATAGTTGTTGCCCGTCACGACCGGTATGCAGACAGAAAACCCAAAAGCAGATGAAGCAAAATAGTTTATTAGCAGCCAGCCAAAATCAAACAGGTCAGGTCCCAGGCCACGAAAAATTCCCCTCCGCTCCAGGGGGAAACACAAAATTACTTAGTTCATAAACAAGATTACAAACAGACTTGCAGACTCAGTAGGAAAGAACCAGGAACCACAAAACGAATCGGCCAGTAGACAGGAACAGTTGCACCGGTTAGGACCAGGTCAGTGTCCAGAACCTGAGGCAGCACCGAGCAAGGACATTGGGTTGGCCAGGGACTACACCAAAATCTGAGACTGTAGGGGGAGAGTCCTGGAGTCACACAGAAGTGCTTAACGACACACAAGCAGTTCACCATCATCTGATGTTGCTGGGTCAAAAGAGAACAACAATCTGGCACAGAACACACAAAGGGAATAAATAGGGGAGCTAATGAGAAGAAAATGAGCAACGACAGGTGAGACGAATCAACTAACTGAATGACAACGAGGGGGTGAAGAGAAACAATTAGGAGCACAAACAAGGAAACCTGTGGCTAATACAAACAAACCAAAACGGATAGAACCAGCCGATCAGCCAGGAGTCCTGACAGTACCCCCCTCCAGGATCGCCAAGGGAGGAGACTGTCGGCTGTGAACATCTCTCCTCCGCACCATATCCCTCCCAATCAACAAGGTACTGGAATCCACGTCCTCTACATCTAACAATCGTCTAACAGTAAATGCTGGAGAGCCCTCAATGAGAAGGGGGGGAGGGGGGGAAACGGTAGGAACAGTAGGATTAAGAGAGCCAAAAAACAACAGGTTTAATACGGGAGACATGAAATACCGGATGGACACGACGAAGGGACGCTGGGAGCCTGAGACGTACCGCCGCTGGACAGAGGACCTTGACAACAAGGTATGGCCCAATGAACCGCGGAGCCAGTTTTCGGGCTGGCACCTTAAGTGGCAGGTCCTTTGTGGAAAGCCATACCCTCTGCCCACAAATGTACCTAGGAGCCGGAGTTCGATGATGATTAGCGGAGCGTCTAACACCTTTCCCTGTCCGAAGGAGAGCTTCTCTAGCCCTTTGCCATGTGCGACGGCACCTCTGGATAAGAGGACAGAGGGAACCGCAGCCTCGGGCTCCTGTGAGGAAAAGAGAGGTGGTTGGTAACCCATGCAACACTGAAATGGAGAGAGGCCAGTAGATGAATTGGGCAGAGCATTATGGGCATATTCGGCCCAGGTAAGCTGTTGGCTCCAGGAGGAGGGGTTGTGAGAGACAAGACAACGAAGCATCTGCTCTAGGGCCTTGTTTGCCCGCTCAGACTGACGGTTGGTCTGAGGATGGAAGCCTGACAACAGACTGGTGGAGGCACCAATCTGCCGGCAGAACTCCCTCTAGAAATTGGAGATGAACTGGGGCCCCCTGTCAGAGACCACATCCACCGCCGTCTCCTTGGCAGAGGGAAGCTTGGGGAGGGGAATGAAGTGGACCGCCTTAGAAAATCGATCCACAACTGTAAGAACAACAGAATTACCATTATAAAGGGGTAGGCCAGTTATAAAATCCAGGGATATGTGGGACCAAGGGCGGGTGGGGATGGGAAGGGGTTGAAGCAGACCGACGGGAGGCTTATTGGATGTCTTGTTCTGAACACAGACCGAGCAGGCAGCAACAAACAGACTGACCTCTCTGGCCATGGATGGCCACCAAAACCGCTGACGGATAGATGCCAATGTCTTCCTCACTCCTGGGTGGCAAGTGAGTTTAGATGAGTGACTCCACTGTAGGACAGAAGGACGAAGCAACTTGGGAACAAACAGATCCGCTGGGCATCCCTCAGGCACCTTAGCTCCCCGAAGAGCCTCTCTGACCTGTGATTCAATGTCACAGACAACAGCTGTCACAACCCGCCCAGGATGGATAATAGGCTTGGGTGTGAGGTTGTCCCCTGGGCCATCGAATTGTCGAGACAGCATCAGGGTTTACATTCTTGGAACCAGGGCGGTAAGACAAAAGAATATTAAAGCAGCCAAAAAATAATGCCCAGCGAGCCTGCCATGAGTTTAATCTCATGGCTGAACAAACATATTCCAGAGTCTTATGGTCTGTCCAGACCAAGAATGGCTCAGAAGTCCCTTCCAGCAAGTGGCGCCACTCTTTCAAAGTCAACTTAACCCCCAAGAACTCCCTGTTACTTATATCATAGTTCCGCTCAGCAGGGGACAGACGATGGGAGAAGTAAGCGCAGGAGTGCACCTTGCCATCTGCTGAGGGCCACTGTGAAAGAACCGCCCCAACCCCCACCTCTGAGGTACCCACCTTCACAATAAATTTTTTCTCAGGATCAGGGAAGGAAAGAACAGGAGCAGAGGAAAAGCAGGTCTTAAGCCTTTCAAACGCTGCCTGAGCCTGAGAAGACCACTGATAGGGAGTTCTTGTGGAGGTGAGTGCCATCCAGGATGCAGCAATTTCGCTATAGTTGCGGACAAAACGGCGATAAAATTTAGAAAAGCCTAAGAAATGCTGCAGAGCCTTGCGAGAATCAGGGGTCGGCCAGTTAGAGATGGACCTTACCTTGGTTGGATCAACACGGATCCCCTCAGCAGAGACAATGAACCCCAGGAACGAAACCGACCCTGTGTGGAACAAGCACTTTTCAGCCTTGACATACAGCTGATTCTCCAGCAGCCGTTGCAACACCTGTCTGACGTGCTGGATGTGCTCCTGGAGAGAATGGGAAAAGATCAATATATCATCTTCTTCTTCTTCTTCCGGCTGTTCCCAGTTTAGGGGTCGCCACAGCAAATCATCTGTTTCCACCTAACTCTGTCCTCAGTATCCTCTACTCTTGCACCAATTACCTTCATGTCCTCCTTTAGCACACCCATATAACTTGTCTTTGGCCTTCCTTTTGCCCTCTTGCCTGGCAGCTCCATCTCCAACATCCTTCTACCAATATAACTACTATCCCTTCTCTGCACATGTCCAAACCATCTCAATCTGGCTTCTCTGACTTTGTCTCCAAAACAACCAACCTGAACTGTTCCTCTGATGTGCTCGTTCCTAATCTTGTCCATCCTTGTCACTCCTAAACTGAACCTAAACATCCTCATCTCTGCTACTTCCATCTCTGCCTCGTGTCTCTTCCTCACTGCTACATTCTCTAACCCATACATCATAGCTGGTCTCACTACTGTTCTGTACACCTTTCCCTTGATTCTTGCTGACACTCTTCTGTCACACACCACCCCTGACACTTTTCTCCACCCACTCCAACCTGCCTGCACTCGCCTCTTCACCTCTTTTCCACACTCCCCGTCGGACCGGACTGTTGACCCCAAATACCTAAACTCCTCCACCTTCTTGACCTCAGCGCCCTGTAACCTCACTGCTCTACTTCCCTCCCTCTCGTTCAAACACATGTATTCTGTCTTACTACGACTGACTTTCATTCCTCTTCTTTCTAGAGCAAACCTCCAACTTTACAGGTGTCCCTCCACCTGCTCTCTACTCTCACTACAGATTACAATGTCATCTGCAAACATCATTGTCCACGGAGATTCCTGTCTGACCTCATCTGTCAACCTGTCCATCACCATAGCAAACAAGAAGGGACTCAAAGCCGATCCTTGATGTAGCCCCACCTCCACCTTGAACTCCTCCGTCTGACCTGCAGCACATCTCACTGTTGTCATACTCCTCTCATACATATCCTGAACTACTCTGACGTACTTCTCTGCAACTCCTGACATCCTCATACAGGACCATAGCTCCTCTCTCGGCACCCTGTCATATGCTTTCTCTAAATCCACAAAGACGCAGTGCAGCTCCTTCTGACCATCTCTGTACTTCTCCATTAGCATTCTCAGAGCAAAAATTGCATCAGTAGTGCTCTTCCTGGACATGAAGCCATACTGCTGCTTGCAAATATCCACTTCCCTTCTTAACCTAGCTTCCACTACTCTTTCCCAGAGTTTCATTGTGTGGCTCATCAACTTTATACCTCTGTAGTTGTTACAACTCTGCACATCACCCTTGTTCTTAAAGATTGGCACTCGGACACTTCTCATCCATTCCTCAGGCATCTTCTCACTCTCTAGAATCCTGTTGAATAACCTAGATAGAAACTCCACTGCTGTCTCTCCTAGACACTTCCACACCTCCACAGGGATGTCATCTGGACCAACAGGCTTTCCACTCTTCATTCTCTTCAGAGCCTTCCTCACCTCATCCTTTCTAACCTTTTCAACTTCCTGCTCTACAATGGTCACCTCTTCCCCCCTTCTTTCCCTCTTATTCTCCTCATTCATCAACTCCTCAAAATACTCCTTCCATCTTCTCTGCACACTCTCCTCACTTGTTAGAACCCTTCCATCTCTATCTTTAATCACCCTTATCTGTTGCACATCCTTCCCATCTCTGTCTCGCTAATCTGTACAATTCCTTCTCACCTTCCCTCAAGTCTAACCTGGCATACAACTCATCATATGCCTTCTGTTTGGCCTTTGCCACCTCCCTCTTCACCCTGCGCTGTGATTCCTTGTAGTCCTGTCTACTTTATTCAGTCCTTTCGATGTCCCACTTCTTTTTAGCCACCACCATGTTTCCTTATCTTCTTTCCTTCTTCCTGCTGACACACCTAGCACCTTCCTACCTGTCTCCCTGATCACTTCTGCTGTAGTTTCCCAGTCCTCTGGAAGCTCTTCCTGACCACCCAAACCCTGTCTCAGCTTCCGTCTGAATTCCTCACAACCGGCTTCCTTTTGCAACTTCCACCACTTGGTCTTCTTTTCCATCTTTCCTCCCCTCTTCTTCCTGACCACCAGAAACATCCTACACATCACCATCCGATGCTGTCTGGCTACACTCTCTCCTACCACTACTTTGCAGTCAGTGATCTCTCTCAGATTGGCTCGTCTACTTAGGATGTAGTCCACCTGTGTACTCCTACCACCACTCTTGTAGGTAACTCTATGTTCCTCCCTCTTCTGGAAATAAGTGTTAACTACAGCCATTTCCATCCTCTTGGCAAAGTCCACCACCATCTGTCCTTCTGGGTTCCTATCCTTAACACCAAACCTGCCCATCACTTCCTCATCACCTCTGTTGCCCTCGCCAACATGACCGTTGAAGTCTGCTCCCACCACTACTCTCTCCCCTCTGGGAATACTCTCCATCACCTCATCTAACTCACTCCAGAATCTTTCCTTTTCTTCCAGCTTACAGCCTACCTGTGGAGCATAACCACTCACTACATTCAACATCACCCCTTCAATCTCTAACTTCAGACTGATCACCCTGTCAGACACTCTTTTCACCTCTAAAACATTCCTCACAAACTCCTCCTTCAGGATCACTCCTACCCCATTTCTCTTCCTATCCTCACCATAGTAAAACAGTTTGTATCCCCCTCCAATACTACGCGCTTTGCTACCCTTCCACCTGGTCTCCTGCACACACAGAATATCTACCTTCCTTCTCTCCATCATGTCCGCCAGCTCTCTACCTTTCCCGGTCTTTGTACCAACGTTGAGAGTCCCTATTCTCAGACCTATACTCTTGCCTTTCCTCTTCTCTCTCTGCCTACGAATCCTTCTCCCTCCTCTCCTTCTTTGACCAACAGTAGTCCAATTTCCACCGGCACCCTGTAGGTCAACAGCACTGATGGCGGTCGTTGTTAACCCGGGCCTCGACCGATCCGGTATGGAAATCGAATTGATGACTTGCATATTTGATTTTGGCATGTTTTACGCCGGATGCCCTTCCTGACGCAACCCTCTCTATTGGAACCTACCAGAACTCTTTTAAACAGGTTTACTATTGTAAAGTCAAGAAGTCATGACGTTTTTTCATCCATTCCATTGTATTTAACGTTATGTTTACTCTGTGTACAAAAAATGTTTGTAAACAAAAAGAAAGTTTATGTTTTAAAAAAAATGCTTCTGTTTTTTTCGTTTACAGATTACAACAGCCTGAGCTTTCTTTATATTTTATTGCATAAAAAAAACATCCAATTCCATGAAAAATGTTTCTGACTTGGAAATGTTCTAAAATGAGTAAATAACGGATGAAATGTGGAGTCTACTGGAATGGATGCAGGGTTTGAACGGGTTCATTGTAAGAACCAAGTATTTAATCTCTATTTCTCAGTGGAGTACACTCATTATTTCCTCATATCTGCTAAATTCGCTCTTTTTGGAGCAATGTGGAAGCAACGTGTTCTGTGAAGAAACATCCATTTTTCTCTGCATCAGGACCTTCAGTTCTTTACAATTGTTTCACTTGTAGTTCTTAAAACAGGGATCCTGCAGAGCGTTAAAAAGTTTTAAATTCACTGTTCTAGGTTTTTTTATTTTTCTGATGTTCATTTCATAAAGATAATTTTATATGTGTTTTGTTGTTACTTGGGTTGAATAAGTGATGTTTAGGGTTTCAAAAAATTTTTTTGTGACAGCGTGCTCTATGAAGAAACCAACTTTTTTCACTCATTTTATTTTGGTAGTTCCAAAATAAGACAACACACATATCTGGGATGAAGTTTACAGTGTTTTACAAAGATACTTGTTATCATGTACGTGTGTTTAAAGTGTAAAGAAAAAAAAAAGGTGTTTGTGGATCATGTTTGCGTTGCGGTGATTTTTTGTGCTCTTTTATTATTCGTCTCAAAATATATCCAGAATGAATTGGGGCTGTAAATGTACTTTTTATTTTGTCACAGATTACAGAAGTTAAAAAACGTTTCAAGCTCATAACAAAAAAGGAAGTAAGCGGGCCCACCAAATGTTCGTTTATAACTTAAGAGATTTAATTTGAGTGTTGCGAAGTCCTTCCAGGAGTTATTTGGTGTAAGACAGCTCTTCAGCATTCTGGATATTGTGCAAATTAACTCATAAAACAGTTCAGTGAGCGTTTAAATCCTTTCCACTAATCACCAATATAATCATAATATTGGTTGCTAAAGGAAAATTTTCCAAAATTGTCAACATATATATTATATATAACTATATATTACTTTTGTCAGGGTGCGGTGGCCAAGAGAGAAATGCGGACCCCGATGCATGACAGTTTTTACATAATAATTTATTAAAGAAACAGGGCAAACAAAGCAAAACCCACGAGAGGGAAAACAATGAATAATATACAAACTAAAAACTACGCTAAACAGAAATACTAAATTACAGCACTAGAGCAACTATAAACACCTTAAAAACAGGAGCTACACACAGATGAGGAGAAATGAAACGCAAGTAAAAGAAAACTGAGGGAAGCTTATAAAGGAAACCAATCAAACATAACGAGGGAAACTCCAGGTGTACTAACCGAAAGCTCCAACTAGAAACGAGAAGAGAAAGGAAGAAAAAACAACAAGAACATGTGATAAGGAGACAAAACAAATCAAAGATGGCCACCGTCAGTCACATGACCTGAGCCGTGTGTCTGGAGGTGGCAAAGGAAAACAAAATAAATAAAAGAGTGATAACTGATGTAAGACCTGGAGACCCAATTCATCACTGCACCTTTAATTCTGGAAAAACCCACATTCCATAGGGGGGACCCACATCCCGATCTAATGGCGCCAGCGTTCTGACTCTGTTTAAACAAGTCAGGACTAATTACCTTTCAAAGATTAACGGGGTCAGCAGATAACCCCAGCGTCACCTGATGGTTCCCAGCACCGCGTGAACTCGCTGACCCTGCCCTGACTCAGGATCAAAAGGCACCGCGATCTAGCAGGCAAAAGCACAGATGCGGTATGATTTTGTACGTGCTCACCAAGAACTGCCTTTCAGAACACTAAACTCTCTTTTTAAGAACACTACGGATGTTAACGGGACTTTTGTGCTCACACATATATTCTTGAAAATACCCTCATGTTATGGAATAATTTGTAATGTGACAGTTAATAGCTTAGTCAGTTAGTCAAACGAATGAATGAACGAATGAATGAATTTCCGTAACTGCCCCCTAGTGTTTGATCTCGTTGGAATGCGGATAATGTTGCGGAAAGGATCTAATTGTGTAAAAATTTATCCGGTACTCTCTTGAGGAGATATAACTTCGTTTATTAATAAATGCAAATCAAAGAAACTTCTCTTCACGAGGAAAGCCCCTCTGGGCTGGACCATGGTGTAACCCCACCAATCTGAGGCAAGTTAGCACTCTCAGTGGCTAGAGCTGTGAAAAGAACCCGCCTCCCATTTAAAACCAAGGCGCGCTCCCCTGAAGAAGTTAGTCTTTCTTTAATCTTTCTTTTGTCTTGTAGTTTGTAGAGTCTCCTTTTCTTCTGAATAGTCTCCTCTCTCTCTTCTGAAGTTCTCTTCTCTGTATAGTCTCTTCCTTACTTGTATCGTTTGGCGATTTCTCTCAACGAAAGAAATTCGGTTCTTCAACACAGAGCCGCGATCTGAACCTAAGACTGACGAAACCAATGCGAAACGCTTTTTGGACGTCACGGACCTCTCATCACAACCAGAGCACGCTTTCACCGCCAGACACAGGAAGTCCCGCGTTCTGCCCCGCAAGCGACCAGGGATCCCCGATCGACTCAACGAAACTTCAACGGTAGCGAGCGATCATTACTTAAATTCGGGCGAGAGCAGAACGACTGTGGGAATGCTAAATTGATTACGTGCCTAAACTGAGGTGTAAAGATAACTTGAGCTGTTATTTCAGAAACGTTGTTTCTCTGTCTTGCTCTCTCTGTCTCTCTCTCTCCCTCTCTCTCTCTCTCTCTGTCTCTCTTGCTCTCTCTCTCTCTCTCTCTCGGTGTGAATGAGTGCCTGTTTGCTTGAGCGAATGGTTAGGTTAGTTAGCTAGAAATCATTTATCAATTTGTGTGTCTAGAATAGAGTTAATAAAGCCTTTAAAAGACATTTCCTTTGTTTGTAATCTATGCAATTGATCCGTTCCCTGTGGTTCTGATTCCGAGATAATACGGTTGATTTCCCCTTACCGTATTATTATTAATTATTAAATGTGTAATAACCAGTTTGTTACATATATTGGTGGAGAATATGCGAGCGCTGCAATAGCGGTTCCACTATGTAGACTCAATAAGGAATGTTTTTAAATGCTTGTTAAATGTCAAGGAATTATGGCTTGCCCGGGACGCCGGAAGAAGTAATGACAGAAATTGCAAAAGGCAATTTTTATGGATATTGAGCTCAGAATTAATTTTAGAAAGGCCTGTGTTTCGTCTGAATCCAATCACCGCGGTCCCGGTATTGTTTTTCAGCGAATTACTAAACACCCTGTTAAAAGAATTATGCTAAGCGCTAATTCAGGGTAGTTTTCTATTGAAAAATCACGTGAAAGGAGAAACGTGATTCGTTCCAGGCTGCGAGAAAATGCATGCCGATTGAATTTGAAGGCAATAATTGCGTGCTCCAGTATTGACCGTTTTGTAACGAAACTGCGGATTGCGAATGTGTTCACTCTGAACGAGTGAACGGAGAAACACGGTTAGAGCTGTGTAGGAGAGGTGCCGCCCTCTCGTGGCCAGTGGGGTGTTTGGAAGAACAGTCCTACTTAAGCCACCGAGCGCGCATGCGCAGCCCTTTGGGAGCGCAAAATATTAGTTGGCTCGTCCGAACGAGCGCAAAGCTTTAAGGAGAACGAAACTCGTTTTATGGTAAATCCATTGTTTTAGGAGATGCGCCGTCATCTCGCAGCTGTTTAGAAAACAGTTTTAAGCTCGGCCGAGAGCTCAAGCCCTCTTCACCGTGAGATCGGTGAGAGCGGCCATTTTAGTAAACGTCTTACGTCAGCCCGTAAACGGGCCCGACATTGGAGAACGAAAGACGCTATTTTTACAGGTACAAGAAATACGAGCTGTCCAGCGAGAAGCTCACGAGAGCCACCGTGTGGCGAGTGTATGTTATGGCAAGTGCGTGACCTAACGCGCGTGCACAGGGAAGCCGGAACCCAGCTTAGCGTGTGCCTGTGACCACAATCGCTGCTGCACTGACCTTTCACCCTCTCTCTCTCATACCCAATGTATGCTTATGTCTCAGTACTGATTATATAAAAAAAAAAGGTTTTCATTTGTAGCTCCTGATTATTGTATCCTTCATTTTCACTATTACTTACTGTGACAGATTTTACCAGTTAATTGACAATCACGGTGTGTTTTCATCAATAAACCTCACTGACGTCGATTAACCAGGCTCACTGTCACATGTACAAATTTTAATTTGGGTTTTAATATTTTTAATTTAATTTTATTTTATTTTAGTTTTGGTTATTTTAATTCAATCCTTGGTTGGATTTTATTAGTGCTTACTGTGACAGACTTCACCTGTTAACTGACAAGCAAAGTGTTTTCATCCATAAAACGTCACTTGCGTCGATTAACAAGGCTTACTGTCACATGGACAAATGTTAATTTGATTTTAATATTTTTTTTTTTTTATTGTTATTCAATCCTGGGTTTGATTTTATTATTGCGGACTATGACAGACTTTACCAGTTAATTGACAATCACGGTGTGTTTTCATCCATAAACATCACTTACGTCAATTAACAAGGCTTGCTGTCACCTGTACAAAATTTATCCTATTTTGTAACCATTTTATCATTTTTCAATTTGAGATCCAATTACATTTATTTTATTTTATTTCTTTTGTTTATTATTTGTTCCTTCACTTTCTAATTTCCAACCCTCAACTCATCTCTTGAATTTTCACCACCTCTAGCTACAGTCCTATCCTATCTATCTCTTGGACTGCTCTCTTGCTTCTGATTCTGGTAAAGGATTTGAGCCTCATAGCTAATTGGTTTAAAACCCTAAATTAGTAAATTTGGCATTCCCAAGAAGTTCTGTTCTGTATTACGAGACACATAATATCAGAACGATTCAGTCGGAAAACGGTCCCCACGCGATCCTGAAGCCAGTACAGACACCTGACATTGCTTTTCGTTTCTTCCCCAAACTA
Source organism: Danionella dracula (assembly GCA_900490495.1). NCBI lineage: Eukaryota > Metazoa > Chordata > Actinopteri > Cypriniformes > Danionidae > Danionella > Danionella dracula. The sequence goes on along the minus strand of UELW01000966.1, from coordinate 732,262 downwards.
ATAGGAACGCGTGAACTCCTCCAGAAACGACGCCCTCGAGTGATCCGACGAAGCAACCGATCACCCGGCCGTACGAACAACTCTGGAGTATGTACTCAATCCTATTCACAAAAGAAACAAGCATTGTTTAAACTGTTTCCTGTGACAGCTAACGATTAAATCAGGTGATAACTTTAGCTTCTTAACTACCCCAGTTATAGCTGAACGTAATCTTTGGTTTTGACAATAGCTGTAATAATTCAGGAATATTGCTTTCTGGTGTTAGATTCAAGAATTTCTATTTTTATTTTATTTTATATTTTATCAAAATTATTTTAATAACTTCACTTTTAAGTGTAGTTAATTTTCAAGCTTGTTTTGTTTCATTTTGTTTTCCCCTTTCTGTTCCCTCAAGCAAATATTCAACAGAGTTTGAATCACATTATTACAGCAACAAGCACCCTCTTTTAAACATAGCAACACACTCTTTATTATTTCGTTAATTTAAATTTTAGCAGTCCCTCAGTCTGTCTCAAGTCCCCCTTCCACCTCAAACGATGGCTACAACAAGAGAAACCATCACCCACTGGGAAGACCTGGAGAACTGGCTGGGCGAGCTAACAAGCACCATACTGCCGGAAGCAGCAATAAACCTTCAAGGTCACTCCCAAGATCAGCTAGACGAAGCCCTAACAAACCTTATGGCAAGAGATCCAACTCGAAGCTATGGATCCAAAGACCTAGCAAAAATTGTGGGAAGTCTCAGCCACGTCCTGATCGCCACCTTAAAGCTGGAAGAGAGGACAAAGTCACGCATGCAAAAGAAGCTGACCCGTGCAAAAGAGCAAAATGCCCACTTGAAAGCAGAGGTCCGGAGCCAACAAGCGGAATCAGAAAAGGATGACCGCGACTCCAGAGACGAGATGCAAGCGCTAAGAAGCGATTTAACAGCTGTCCAACAAAAAATTGATGAGCTGTTAGACCATCGGAGCAGTGAAATGGAGAGGAGCAAACGAACCGAAAGACTCCTGGAAGCTGCGGAAGAGGAGCTCAAAACACGGAGCTCCAGAATAAAAACCCTCGGGACACATCTCGAGGCCACATGTGCAGAGATCCACGGCTTAAATGAACAGCTGACCGACCTCCAAAAGGAACGGAACGTAATGAAGGCGGAATTGGAGTACGCAAAAGGATTACGAGCTGATCAAAACAAGCCCAAACCTCAAGGGTCCTGGCACCGACCATGCACGGAGGAACCCTCCATTCAAGAGTACAAGCCAAGTTACTCTCAAAATTATGGGTTCCCCGCTACACCTCCTCCTAGAGTCAACCAAACCTCGGGAAGAAGAGAAAATGGCCAAACCGTCGTCCAGACGACCAGAGAGCTGAACGACCTAAGCAAGCTGGCCAGAAACATTACCCACTTCACACCAAACGAAGCAAGTGGAATGGACATACAAGCCTACCTGAAGGACTTGGACTTCCACCTACAGATGAGAGCCTCTGCGACCGACCAGGACATGCTCTATCTGATCAGAATAACTTCTAGTCCGGAAGTACAAAGCTTCCTAGACCGACAGCCTCCTCAGATCACGTCGGACTACCGCCTACTCAAGGAAAGCCTCATTCAAGAGTTTGGAAACGCAGTATCCGAACAAGGACTCATGGCTGCCTTAGAAACCAGACAAGGCCGACACGAAACGCCTCAAGCGTACTACACACGACTCCGGCTAGCCTACTTCGGAAGCCGCAATGAGCCCTACATGGAGGAAGACCCGAACTTCAGAACTCTGTTCCTGAGAAACCTCCATCCCGGAGTCAGTCAACACCTGGGTGTGATGGCATGCCCTCGAACCATGACGGCCCTCCAGCTGCGAGAGCTGGCACAGAAAGCCTATAGCAAACAAAAGATGGTGTTGGAAAAGACAAACCGAAATCCAACGATCTTAGAGGTGAATCTGCCAGAACTGCCTCTGGAAGGGGCCCACCAGTCAACCCAGTCTGAACCACGGAAACAGGGATGGAAGGAAACCCCATCCAACGGAAACTGGAGTCCAAACTACAGCATGAAACCAAAACAGGGCAGGCCATGGGACCAGACCCAGTCACGACACCGTCCCTATGAGCCGCGCCATGACAAGCCCTGGAACCAACGACATTACAGCGGAAGACGCAAGAGAAACAACTCCTGGAACTCAAGCTGGACCCCAAGGGAGAGGCAAAACCCCCAGTCCAGTAACAGAGACCAGCGACGATACTACGACCGTCACCAGCCAAGGTCAACCAGAAGCGAAGCAGTGTACTACCAAGCACCTGCACCCAAGGTGGACGTACAAGAAATAGTCCAGCTTCTGATGAAAGAGTTTCTCAAAACCAAAGATGAGGAACAAGACAGGAGGAAAGACAAAGCAGACTCCTGACCAAAATGAGAGCAGCGGAACAACGGCGTTCTGGTAGCCCACTTAACAAATGCAGTGGCTTCAAGTATACAAAATCAAATCAATGAAAGTGCATCAAACGATTGAAAAGAGTCCAGCTCGTCGAAAGACCAAACAGAGTCCAGCTCGTCGAGAGACCGAACAGAGTCCAGCTCGTCGCAAGATTAAATAGAGTCTGACTCACCAAAGAACCAAGAGTCAAACTCTTCAAGAAAACCAGAGTCAAGTCATCAAGGATTCAAGACACAATCACACGCTCTCACTCTCTCAAAACCAAGAACATTTCAAGTGGAACTGGAAAACACACCACTTCCAGCTCCAAACAAATCTCAAATAGAGCTGATCAAAACCAAGCCTCAAGACTCAAATAAATCTCAAACAGAGCTGATCAAGACCAAGCCTGAAGACGCAAGCACATCGCGAACAAAGCTTAAAGACTCACCAGAACCTCAAACAAATGTAATCAAACAGAGCCCAGCTCTTCAAGAAACCAAGAGCCAAGCTACCAAGAACCCAGAATGCAGCCAAACGTTCCCTGACTCTCAAATCCAAGAACATCTCAAATGAAACTGACAAACACAGAGCTGCAAAATTCAAAACTCTCTCAACAGAGCTGAACAACACAGAACAAAGACTCAAGAAAACTCCAGCAAGCAGGTCAATACAAAGTCTCCAAGTCTCCAACAACGACAAAACAGATGCTCTTGCAAAATCTGGTGCACCAAACGGACTCGTGGTACCCTCTGACCCTCCCACCCACCCACCCTGCGGGTGACTGCTGTGACCTGGCGACATGCACTCTAGGCCTCCACAACCCCGGCCTCCACCCTGGTCAAGCTTTCGCCTCAAATTTCCACCGACGACCTGGTCAGCCTCCAGACATCTGACTCCGCCATCCAGGCGATAACCAAACACCTGATCGACCCTGTGTTGCATCCCATTCGTCCAGACGACCGTGCTGCGGACTCAAACTTGAGGCTCCTTCACGCAACAAAGCACTCCCTGCGTCTGCATGATGGGCTCCTTCTTCTTGCCACCGACGCAACCACTCCACATCGCCTCGTGGTTCCCCGGTGCCAGAGGGGGGGTGATGCTCACGCACGCCCATAACGGACCACACGCAGGACACCACGGAGCCAAAGCAACACATGAGTCCCTGAAACAAGTGGCCTACAGGCCGGGAATGCAACAACAAGTCGCCGAATATGTCAAAGGATGTCTAACATGCGGCCAAGTCGAACAAGCAAACCCAAACCAAAGAGCACCACCAAAGTGAAGACAAATGAACCAAGTCCACGCTGGGTCCACCGAAACCAGATGAAGCCCAACCAGAGCACCAAGAACCCCACCAGAGGGGGGAGTTGAGACAGACTGACAGACCATAGACCAAATAGCTTTGCTCTAACTATTCAAATACATACTAATGTTGCTTTCATTTTTTTTGTTTTCTTCCCTTTCTCCTCTGTAGCCAAAGCATACCAAGACATCCCAAATAGCTTTGCTCTAATTAATCAAATATATATTGATTTTGTTTTACTTTTATTTAACCAAAATGGGTATTCACATATATATCAAGTTTGTTTCAAACCCTTTATTTTAAGATGGTTCCTCTTGTCTCCCCAGCTCATTCTAAGTTATCCTCTCAGATCCATTAGGAATGTTAGAATAACAATTCTGTTACTTAGTGGCACAACGCTCAACACTGGCCCTAGTGAAACAAAGAACTGAGACAACAGGAAACTAAGAATAGGATTGATCGACAGACCCAGAGTTTAACTGACCGTACCGACAAACGATCGGCGTTTCAGTGTTCTCGATCACGTAACTTAATCAAGTACTCTGCAATAACTTGAAAACCGAAACTAAACAGGCCATGCAACTAATAGCCATTCCTTTACACTCTGTTACCAGGAAGATGCTCCGACTCGCCGTCTTGCTAAGCTGCGTTGTGGGGATTCAACCCCAACCCGAGGTGGCAACCCCCGGACCACCTTCAGGAATTGTACTCCGGGAACAGCCCGGTTTACTGATAACTAACTGCAAGACTTACTCACAGAGAGTATATGTACGCTTAAGTCCTGCAGAAGTGTATCGGTCTCACTCCGTTCCAAGGGCCCCCCAGACAACCTGGGCAGGATCCCGTTGGACCCAAGAGGTGTTGGCACACGCCCAAGCTGACGTAGCCCACATGCTACAGCAGTTGCAAAAGATGACCGTCACTCAAGCAGAACTAAGCGGAGCCAACCGTCGTCCCAAACGATTCTTAGGAACCCTACTGGGAGCCGCGGCGGCCGTCGGTACTCTATTTAATATCGGAATGAGTAGTTTCAACGCAGTCAACTTAGCAACCGTAAGACGACACATTGGAGAAATCCAAGACGAGCTCCCCGATATCAGAGGACGCCCTGATGTCCAAACACGGTCGAGAAGTCGAGAAGTCACTCAACGGCACTATCGTGGTCCTAAACCGACACTCTACTCTGTTGAACCAAACAATCAAATCGATTAACAAACTTTTTAGCGTAGTCCAGAGCGACTTAGCCCAGATGCAGCTCCTAAACACCCTCATGGCAGATATGCTCCGCGAAGTTAGCTCCTCAATCGACAGTTTGGCGATGGGAAGGATTCCCACTTACCTGGTGCCCCTCAGCCTCGTACAGAATGTCCTCGCTTCGTCTACGGTGGGTACTCCCAACCCAATACAAGTTCACCTGGCCTACTCGCTCGGGAGCGCCATTCCACTCTACGTGGACCCTACGCTCGGCTACTTAGCCTTCCTAATTAGCCTACCGATTGTCGAAACGAACAATATTTATCGGCTAAAAGATGTCGTGAACGTCGGATTTTGGCAGGGCAGTACCCACGTGAAAATTCAAACCCCAGAGGTTGTCGCCTACCACGAAGCCAACGAAGAGCTTTACCTGGCGCCCAATCTGCGTATGTGCACCCGCACCAAGGACATTCACTATCTGTGCCCAAGCAAGCCGTTCATACGAGACAACACCGAGGGCATTTGCGGGTTAGAAGCGATGCGTCCAGACACGCGATGCCCCGCGGAAGCAACGCCGTTTTTCCAAGTCGAGCTGACACAAGCTGAAATAGTCGGAAACCGCTGGTTAGTCAACACCCCTGCCCGGTCTGCGACCCTCACGTACGATCAGCACGACACCGCCACACGCATTAACCTCCCTAATAGTAGGCTTTGGATCAACGTCCCCAAGGGCTCCATACTCCATATCGAAGACTTGGCCCTCTATCACCTGCCCGAGGAAGACTACCGCTCAGAGTTGGAGATCCCCTCTTTCTTCAAAAATCATGCCTTCACCCTCGAACCCGAGTTGGAAGACCTGATCAAAGAGGAGGGCACGCAAACGATCGACCTGACCCCTGTGGAGACCGCTCTCAAAGCCCTCGCGCGAAAACCACTCGCAATTAGCCCGATCTTTCGGTCATGGTCCTCCGCGGACACCGCCCTGTGCATCTCGACAGCCATCGGTTACTTAATGACTCTCATTCTCGCGTTTCTACTCCACAAGAGAGTTAGCGCCATCCGAGAATCAGTAAACCGTTGCCTCCCAGATGCCCCGAGGATCTTCCGACGCCGCCAGGAGCAACCTGTTCATCTACCTGAACAGGACAATGAGTCGAACTTGTTGGAAATCACTCCAGTGACGCCACGGAGAGTTACCCTAACCTTGCACGACCCAGCTGAGTCCTCCTAAGGGGGGACAACACTTTCGACCAGCCCGATGACAAACCCGATTCTTGCCTTTGCAAATGACTCTTCCGATCCACGAGTGAAGCGTCTGTTTCCCTGGCCTACGGCTTTTACGCTCGACGATGTCCATCAAGGGACCTCCCCGACCGTAAAGGGGGGATATGTAAGACCTGGAGACCCAATTCATCACTGCACCTTTAATTCTGGAAAAACCCACATTCCATAGGGGGGACCCACATCCCGATCTAATGGCGCCAGCGTTCTGACTCTGTTTAAACAAGTCAGGACTAATTACCTTTCAAAGATTAACGGGGTCAGCAGATAACCCCAGCGTCACCTGATGGTTCCCAGCACCGCGTGAACTCGCTGACCCTGCCCTGACTCAGGATCAAAAGGCACCGCGATCTAGCAGGCAAAAGCACAGATGCGGTATGATTTTGTACGTGCTCACCAAGAACTGCCTTTCAGAACACTAAACTCTCTTTTTAAGAACACTACGGATGTTAACGGGACTTTTGTGCTCACACATATATTCTTGAAAATACCCTCATGTTATGGAATAATTTGTAATGTGACAGTTAATAGCTTAGTCAGTTAGTCAAACGAATGAATGAACGAATGAATGAATTTCCGTAACTGCCCCCTAGTGTTTGATCTCGTTGGAATGCGGATAATGTTGCGGAAAGGATCTAATTGTGTAAAAATTTATCCGGTACTCTCTTGAGGAGATATAACTTCGTTTATTAATAAATGCAAATCAAAGAAACTTCTCTTCAAGAGGAAAGCCCCTCTGGGCTGGACCATGGTGTAACCCCACCAATCCGATGCAGGAAGCACTCTCAGTGGCCAGAGCTGCGAGGAAGACCCGCCTCTTATTTAAAACCGGTGGCGCGCTTGCTAGTGTTGCTTTCCTGAAACTTCTCTTCTCTGAACAGTCTTTTCTTCTGTTAGAGTTTTCTTTCTTCTGAACAGTCTTCTTTCTTCTGAACTGAGAGTCTGCTCTCTCCTCTGGCGAAACCCGATTCTTCAACACAGAGCCGGGATCTGACTTAAGACTGTCGAATCCAACGGAAGCTCCTTCGGACTCCCACGGAAACTGCTGGGACACTAAGATCAGCTTCCCAAATCGAGCACACCTCACAGCTGTACTCCCGGAATCTACTCGGCCTGCCACGGACCACGTTCGACCAGATCGACTCAACGAAACTTCAACGGTAGCGAGCGATCATTACTTAAATTCTGGCGAGAGCAGAACGACTGTGGGAATGCCAAGTTGATTACGTGCCCAAACTGAGGTGTAAAGATAACTTGAGCTGTTATTTCAGAAACGTTGTTTCTCTGTCTTGCTCTCTCTCTCTCTCTCTCTCTCCCTCTCTCTCTCTCTCTCTCTCTCTCTGTCTCTCTTGCTCTCTCTCTCTCTCTCTCGGTGTGAATGAGTGCATGTTTGCTTGAGCGAATGGTTAGGTTAGTTAGCTAGAAATCATTTATCAATTTGTGTGTCTAGAATAGAGTTAATAAAGCCTTTAAAAGACATTTCCTTTGTTTGTAATCTATGCAGTTAATCCGTTCCCTGTGGTTCTGATTCCGAGATAATACGGTTGATTTCCCCTTGCCGTATTATTATTAATTATTAAATGTGTAATAACCAGTTTGTTACACTGAACACAAGGTAAAACCAAAACTGAGGGAAGGACGACCAATGATCTGTTCCCTATAGAAAAAGATCTACAAACCAGATACTTGGCAGATGCTGACAATTTTAGAATCAGAATGATGTTTGACACACTCGCGCACACACAAGGAATCTGCTCTGCTACAGTGTTTAGGTAACAGTCTTGTTTACACACAAGTTCTGGTTCTTGAGACTAAATGACCACAGCATGTAACTCATGTACCAACCCCTGAACCAATTCTGATCAACTACAAGCAACGCTTTCTGCTTTACTCTCAAAATGCAGTTCTAAAACACACTTTTTTTTCCAAAACAGTACACAGAATGCTGAATTTTTAAATAAAATGTTACAGTGTGTTTGTGTGCTGTTTTATAGCGTTGAATTAATCCTTTAATTTTTTACACCTTCAACCTTTTTATTTATTATTCTCAGGTTAGGTTAACTAAGTCGAATCTGCCGTAAATTCTTAGCTTTAAATTCTTAGAACTCGGTCAGAAGACTCCTTTGTGGTCAGTTCTTTCTCTTAAGCTTTTACATTTAAATATCTTAAACATTTTAAATCCAAAACTCAATAGTCAGTAATTGGAATAAATTACGTTTAACTAATCCATTTTTTTATATTTTTTAAAACATAATAATCATAAAGTAAAATAGTTCTCTCTCTCTCTCTCTCTCTCAACAGTTCATTGGTTCCTCATCAAATCTCTGTTCATCCCAACAACAGCTCGTGTCATGCGCACTACCATTCTTGACTCTAGAACGGTGACATTTTAAAACATTTATACTATATAAACCAATTATATTAACTTAAAAATCAACTATATTAAACAATCTGACACATTTAAATGAGAAAAATGTAAAAAGAACAAACCAGTGATGTGCCAGTTCTGCTGTGTGTTTTCTCTCTCAGATTCTTGCGGCGGTCACAGAAAAAACTATTAATTATTATTGTTACGTCTCTTGGATGTTAAAGAGTCTAGGAGAAGACGCACATTTAAAATTTGTGAACAATTTATATGCTGTGGAAACAAAAGACCCAAAGAACCAATATTCCAAATAGTGATATTTTTTTTACAGTGTAAGCAAGACAACAAAGCAACAACCCACCAAAACACAACTACTTATTTAGAAAAAACCGCACACACGAACCTCACCCCTACTATCAACTTGTGGACTTAACAAGCGAGTTACCTGAGTGATGTTAGTGTTTGTCACGTGACGGCAGAGTATCTCACACGAACACTAACAATAATTAAAGAAGTAGCACAGCAGAACACCATCTAACCAGCTCCTCTCGAAGACGGTGCCACTTGAGTCCTTTCTAAAAATGATGGTCGATGTACCGCGCTCTGATAGGTCCCCTCGTTGTGACGTCATGAAAGATGCGATCTCTGATTGGCGGCGACATAGATAGACAGGATCCACAGCGAATGGGAGCTAGAAGGTGGGACTCAAGCATCTATTGCTACAAAAAACAACTTGTTAGAGTAAATGAAAGGAATAATTACAAACATTGGCCGTAACAATTATCTACTGTGCTAAAATAATGCAATTTCTTCCTATTGACCTAATGACTTACATCACCCAGCACAGATAAGTACATCCCCTATAAAATAAATAAACATTTCTCTTAATTATCATTTAAAAATATCCCAGTGAATTCCTGATATTTACTATGTATTTGTGTTTCTCTGCTAACATCTTTATAGGGTGTGCTCATTGAATTTAAATGTGTTATTATTATAATCCTAAAGATGTTGAGTGACATGTACATTGTAATGATTTTAAAAATGTTTATTGAAACAGTTTTGTAAGAAGAATGCAGCAAAATGTCTAGTATTTACTGACAAATGTAGAAATATGTAAATTTGCGAGGGAAGTATGCTCCTCTGTGCTGAGCGCTGTCTACATGAATAAAAATTCTGATCATGGCTTAGCTTTGAGTTGTGATGAGGTGGTTCCAGTCTTCTTCTTCTCTGGTAGACGCGTCCCTCTTGCAGTAAAAGCCACAGGTGAATCCAGTAACAGACGCCCACATTAGAATAAATAGCTGAAATAATGTGCATAATTGCCACTTACACTGGTATGATGTGATTATACACTGTAAAAAAAATCAGTATAATTACAGGACAAAATACTGTAATAATGTGAAGGAATTTTCCGTATTTCCATTTTACGGAAGTTATACCGTTATTTTTAATTATGCATTGCATTGTGGGAAAACCTCAGTCGGCGCGAACCGTATAGAGGGAAGCGCCATTACTGGCAGTTTGGAGAAGGCTACGTGCACCGCCTCTGTGGTAAAAATTAAGAAATATTTTACAAGTAAATATAAAATGTACTCCCTTATCGTCATAGGACAGTGGCATTAGTATTATATTTGTGATCCTATCCTGACCGTTTATCTGCCTCGTTTGATAGTTTATGACTCCGTCACTCTGATCTAGTTTGTAATTGCAGAGATAATATGACTGTCACATGGACAATGCTGTGGTTTTAATGACCTTTTTTGTATGATAATTCGTTTGTATGTATATATTTTTATTTTTAGCAGCAACAGGGTAACAGCAGTTATCAGTCTGAAATCTTTTTTTTTTTACCTTCGAGTCGCGTGTGTGCCTTACCGTCAGATAATTTGCCGCCATGCTGACATGCGGTGTTTGTGAACATAAAAGCATTTCAGTGCCTGCATATCTGAAACACTGCAGAACTCACAGACATGTTAATAATGTGCTTTTCTCGTGCGGCCATAAAGACTGTGGAAGAAAATTTTCTTCATTTAACAACCTTTCTGTCCATCCGTCTCGAACACATCCAGACATGAGGGCCAACCAGACCTGGAACAGGAATATATCTGTACAATTAAAGTGTTCTGTGAACCTTTGCAGCACAGAATTGTCATCTGTTAAAGGGCTAGTGTCTCATTTGAGTAGCCACATTGAAGATGGGCTAACTGTAACTTGTCCATTTGATGGATGTGCCAAGGCATTCAATTGTAGCGGGACCGACCCACATACATTTCAAATTTTCGCAAAACACCCCTAATGAGGTCGTCACTCATTTTAAAAGAGAAAGGAAGAACAGGAAACCAGGGTCACATACAAAAATATTTATTACGTTTATTTTATATTCAGTTAAACACTCATAATAAAAGTTAGAACCTAAGGACCGGTCCGGCTCTGAAACAGAGGGCTGTTATAGATCATACATGAAAAACAATGCATAAATCCTAAAGGAATAAACTACAAAATAAGAATCTTTTCAAAGGATCAACACAGAAAAACCAACAACTTAACCAAAATGCCTACAGATAATAAACAAAAAGAAAAAAAACCCTAACTACATATAAATGTACTCTCTATAACACCGATGAACAGTCATACAATTTCCGGAGCTCCACTCCGAATCACACCGCACACACACACGCACATACACATTCAGGAGAGCTAATGGACCACACTGGGACCTCTAATACTGCTATTGTCATGTGTAAAGTTACTCACCACAGTGCTCTCACATCACATTCACTGCAAGGTGGGTTATACTCACATCACTCACAGCAAACCTCCACCACACGTGCTCGCAAGGTTAGGTCTCAGCGGCCATCTCCTTCCTCCTGAAATATACATTCAGTCACCACTCAAGACGCACACGGGTCCCTCGCAGTTCGCTCATATAAAAACATTCCATGCACCGTATGCTCAGAGACACACACGCAACGCGGTAACCCCAGATTTCCCCTTCGGACTGGGTAGATTTAGGTCACTAATTTTGGTTCCCCACTACAGCCTTGATGAACAGTGGGGAAATAGTTTGTGCCTCCTTCGCTTCCCGAGAATAATTCTCTTCTGCGGCGAGGTCCTCTTCAGGGACCTGGGGAACCGGGTGGTTAATAACCGGTTTCAATAGTGCACGATGCACCTGCTTAAGCTGGCCCCTGTTCAAGCTAGGTGCAATTGTATACACAGATCCCCCGGGCTTAGGGGCCCTAATCACAACGTAGGTCACTGAGCTCCACATGTCTTGGATCTTGTGAGTGCCCCTGGTGTTATAATTACGGAGGTACACTACCTGGCCCTCCACAAGTGGAATTTCCTTAACCTGCTGGTCATGCCTCTCTTTACGGCGTGCAGCCATGTCCTTCATGCGTTCCCTTGCTCCCTCAAATGCCACTTGCAACCTATTTTGGTGTTCTACCATCCAACGCTGGACCGTCCCAGCCACAGGCGCTTCCACTCTACCCAGCAGGAAGTCTACGGGTAACCGAGGCTCCTGTCCAAACATTAAAAAATAGGGTGACTCTCCCGTTGACTGGTGAGCAGTGGTATTGTAGGAGTACAGTACCTGGGGAAGACACGATGGCCACTCGCCTTTCATAGACACAGGAAGTGTCCGCAGCAAGTTGTGCAGGGTACGGTTGAACCTCTCGCATTGGCCGTTTCCCTCTGGATGACTTGGGGTCGTCCGGGACTTTTCTACCCCATACAGTCTACAGAGCTGAGTTATCAAAGCCGATTCAAAATTGCGGCCTTGATCCGAATGAAGGCGGACAGGTACACCAAACTTATAGAACCACTCATTAACTAGGACTCTAGCAACCGTCTCAGATCGCTGGTCTCTGGTGGGCACAGCCAGGGTATACTTGGAGAAGACGTCAGTAAGCACCAACACATTCTCCAGACCTGCATTAGAGGGTTCCAGAATGGTGAAATCCATGGCCACAATCTCATTTGGCTTTGAAGCTAGTAAGTGTCCCATGAAATTTGCTGGTGCTACCCGAGTGTCTTTGGCCTGCTGGCATCGACCACACTCCTGGCACCATTGGGCAATGTCCGCTGCCATCCCAGGCCAATAACAGCGCTGGCGTACCAGTTGGGTTGTGCGCTCCACCCCCTGGTGGCCATGATGCTGATGAAGCTGCATAAGCACTTCTTCCTTTAATGTGGCGGGTAAAACAAGCTGGAGTAGCTCCTCACCCCCATCTGGGCAAAACACTCGTCTATAAAGCAAGCCATTTTGCTCCACCAGGTTCTTCCACTGCCGGAGCAGGACTTGGGCACCTTTTGAGAGCTTCTTCCTCTCAGCGGCCCTGGGGTAGATCCCACGCGCCCAGAATGGAAGAAATGCACCAATGACTGCGTCTGCTTCCTGCAACTCCACCAACTCATTTCCAGGTACATCTGTAAAGAGGGTGATCTGATTTACTTGCGCCTGAGCCAGGTCAGCCCCTTGCCGGAAAACCTCAGGTACTGCTGAACCCACCGGCTGAACGGACACCTGTTCCCCGGGATGTGGCTGTCTGGAAAGGGCATCCGCATTCCTATTGCTCCTACCCGACCGGTATTTAACCTGGAAGTCAAAGGAAGCTAGCTGCGCCGCCCAGCGTTGCTCCATTGCTCCTAATTTCGCCGTACCCAAGTAGCTCAATGGGTTATTATCGGTGAATACGACACAGCGATGTCCTAGGAGATAATCTCTAAATTTCTCGGTCATTGCCCATTTTAGGGCTAGAAACTCTAAACGCATGGAGCTATACGTAGACGTATTACGCTTGGTTGGTCGGAGGCTACGGCTAGCGTATGCGATGGGCCGGACAACTCCGTGCTGTTCTTGAGACAGTACTGCCCCTAGTCCGCCATGGCTGGCATCCACCTCTAACACAAAAGGTAAAGTAAAATCAGTGTAGGCCAGCACAGGAGCCGAACAGAGCCTGGCTTTAAGGCCATCAAAGCTCTGCTGACACTCTGCTGTCCAGGCTTCAGTGAAACTACCCGCGGTTTGCCTTGGTCGTCTCTGGCTTGCCATTGCTGCTACCAGCCGGTGGAGGGGGCCTGCTAATTTGGCAAAGCCCTCAACGAAACGCCGATAGTAGCTGGCAAATCCCAAAAACGACCTCAGCTCCGCAGCATTTTTCGGACGAGGCCAAGATGAGACTGCCTCTATCTTACCTGGGTCTGTGGCCACCCCCTTGGCCGATATCACATGACCCAGATACTGGACTTCCTGTTGGAAGAACACACATTTAGCCAATTTTGCCTTCAATCCCTCTTGTTGCAACCTACTCAAAACGACCTCCAGACGAACCAAGTGCTGATCTACTGATGACGAGAAAACTACTATATCATCCAGATATAGCAGTAGGGATTGGCCCTGTTGATCGCCGAATATGCGCTCCATGAGCCTCTGAAAGGTGCTGGGGGCGTTGCACAAGCCAAATGCCATCCTGTTCCATTCAAAAAGTCCGAATGGAGTACAGAAGGCTGTTTTCGGTCGATCAGCTTCAGTCACCGGCACCTGGTTGTAGCCGCTAGCTAGATCTAACGTCGAGAACCACTGTGCCCCGGTTAGAGAGTCCAGTGTCTCCTCAATTCGTGGAAGTGGAAAAGCGTCCTTACGGGTTTTAGCATTTAGCTGTCTATAGTCTACACAAAGCCGCAGACTTCCATCCTTCTTTTTGACTATCACAATCGGGGATGCAAAGGGGCTACAACTCTCCCTGATTATATGAGCCTCCAACAGTTGATTTATATGGGCTTTTACAAGCTCGTATTCAGATGGCGGGATTCTACGGTACCGTTGTCGCACTGGTGTATCTTCCAAGAGGGGTATGTCATGCGAAATGAGGTTGGTGCACCCCAAATCCCCTTCATGACGAGCAAACACCCCTGCAAACTTCCGCAGCAGCGAACGAACCTTATCCTGGTCAGTGCTGGCTTACACGGACAAATCAAGTCCCTCGATTTGTTGTTCTACGGAGGACGAGGGCTGGGCAAACTGGGCATTGACTTGAGCTGAGGCCACAGGCACCTCAATCACCTCTGGTGGTAGACTGATAACATCCACCCCCGTTACAGTCCCTATGACTGTTCTTGGGTACAGTACAACATCCTGGGAACTAACGTTAATAATGGGCACATAGACAGTACCCTGCTCTACAGGGACCAATGTCGGGTATGAGAACAACCCTGGGGGCAGACCCTGCTGTGGCGGTTCAAACATAACCGATTTACCTGTGTTCAGAGCAGAGCAGGTCGCCGCTACCAGCCTCAATGCCCCGCCTGGAACACGGCAAACACCGTCTCCTCTCGCTCTGACTTCGCCTACGAAACGACATGCTGGAGTCACGTCAACCTGATGACAATACTGGAGTGCTCGAACAAAGGGTGTGGGAGCTTGGGAGACATCCGGCAACTCAAACAACTTTGAACCATACTGGCCAAACAGGTCCCGGTAGCAGCGACTCAAGATGTTCATGCCAAGAACACCAGGCACCCGAGTACACATACCACCAGGGGGATCTCTAACTACTAATACCCCACACATCCCCACCAGTCGCCCACACATCTCTACTTCGAGCTCTACATACCCCAAATAAGGAATGTCCAAGCCATTTGCTGCTCGCAGCTGCAGCCACTGGCATGGTTTAGGTTGGTCCTGACCCCACCTATCAACGTTTTCCTTGAAACAGCTCTCCGTAATTGTGGATACCATCGACCCTGTGTCGACCAAGCAGGTAACTGCCACCCCTCCCATCTGGACAACCAGTTGTGGGCAATTTGACAGCAACTGTACCGACTCCCTAGCACTATTCCAGCCCCTTAACTCCCCACCCAAGCTGTGGGCTTGCAGCCTGGTGGGAGTTAGTTTTCCGAGGACTGTCTGCGTGGTGACTGCATGTCTCCAGGTAATACATGTGCTCTGCTAGTTGCAAGCGGTGGAGCAGTCCTACGCCCCCTGCCACAATCTCTTGCAAAATGTCCAGGCTGCTGGCACCTCCTGCAGAGTAGTTGGTGTGTACGTGACGGGTATGCATGAGGTGCGGAGTGATGCAATTGGGCCATGCTTTGCGTTAGCTGGTTTAACTGATGCTGTTGCTTCAGCAACATCTCCCGTAGCTCTGCTAATTCGGTGGCCTGCGGGGAGGAATTTGGACTACTGTGTCGCTGACCTTGTACCCCAAAATAAATGCCACCTGTCGAAGGTAATGAATTACTTCTACCCCGCAAACCCCCTGGGGTTCCCTCCCGCTCCCAGCGCATCGCATCACGTCTCACTTCTAGCATAGTAGCTGCGGGTTGACGACGGATCATCTGTTTTAACTCACGGCGGAGGCTGCTATTGCTAACATTCTCCACAAACTGATCACGCAACACCATGTCAGCATTAGGAAATCCGCCAGGCCACTGGGCTGTAACTCTCCCTAACAAGCCCATGAGTGCAAGGGAAAATTCTAATAGGGTCTCTCCCTCCTGTTGCTTGCGGGAAAAGAAAGACTCTTGTAAGGCTACATATGACTCTTTGCAGTCATATAATTCCCGCAAGGCAGCATAAATTCGCTCTGGATCCCCTCTCTCCTCTCTTGTATGATGACGAATCTCTTCCCTGGCCTCCCCTTCCAGATGATCATATAAGAAAAATGCTTGATCAGCGGCTGATAGGTGGCGAAGCCGCATGCAGGCCTGTGACTCTTCCACCCACTCATTGATGCCTATACCGGAACGGCCATTAAATTTCGGACATCCGCGATCTCTTGGAACAAAGATCAAACGCTCAGCACGTGACGCAGCAGCACCTACATTTGGAATGGTCATTGTGGGTGGCTCATTTATGTCAGTCCCTCCCCTCAATACTGACGAAGGCCCAGGCATACCAGACTGACGCAAACGGTCATTATCGGCTAATAATTGTGCCACTTGTTGGCGCAACGCAGTCAGTTCGTCTTCCATGTTGGAAAAATAATTATTCAGGACTCACCCCAGTTGATTAGTCCCTGCAATGTGCAAACTATCCTCTTACTGGGGTTTTGCGGTTGTCTGTCTCTGGCACAGGAGAAAAACACAATAAGTAAAATGCTATTGAACCCTGGTCCCTGGTCTCCTTCTCACTTGAGTGACAACCCTGCCGACTACGTCAGTTTGTAGCGGGACCGACCCACATACATTTCAAATTTTCGCAAAACACCCCTAATGAGGTCGTCACTCATTTTAAAAGAGAAAGGAAGAACAGGAAACCAGGGTCACATACAAAAATATTTATTACGTTTATTTTATATTCAGTTAAACACTCATAATAAAAGTTAGAACCTAAGGACCGGTCCGGCTCTGAAACAGAGGGCTGTTATAGATCATACATGAAAAACAATGCATAAATCCTAAAGGAATAAACTACAAAATAAGAATCTTTTCAAAGGATCAACACAGAAAAACCAACAACTTAACCAAAATGCCTACAGATAATAAACAAAAAGAAAAAAAACCCTAACTACATATAAATGTACTCTCTATAACACCGATGAACAGTCATACAATTTCCGGAGCTCCACTCCGAATCACACCGCACACACACACGCACATACACATTCAGGAGAGCTAATGGACCACACTGGGACCTCTAATACTGCTATTGTCATGTGTAAAGTTACTCACCACAGTGCTCTCACATCACATTCACTGCAAGGTGGGTTATACTCACATCAAACCTCCACCACACGTGCTCGCAAGGTTAGGTCTCAGCGGCCATCTCCTTCCTCCTGAAATATACATTCAGTCACCACTCAAGACGCACACGGGTCCCTCGCAGTTCGCTCATATAAAAACATTCCATGCACCGTATGCTCAGAGAGACACACGCAACGCGGTAACCCCAGATTTCCCCTTCGGACTGGGTAGATTTAGGTCACTAATTTTGGTTCCCCACTACAGCCTTGATGAACAGTGGGGAAATAGTTTGTGCCTCCTTCGCTTCCCGAGGAAGCTGATGTTCCGCGCTGATCCCTACGGAGCGATCCGCCGTCACGCCAGGCGATCGCCTCCGCGCGCCGCTGGTGTCGTGAACAACAGCCCGTCAGAGAAAATGTCGCCTCCGGGGATATGTGCGGATGCCGGGTACCAGTAAACGAATTTTCAAAGAGAGAGAGAGAGAATCCTGGACACACACACCCTACAATCACTTAAATGCAACTCCTCACGGCACTCTACACCACTGCATTAAGGTTGGTTACTCACCAGACCATACTTGGGTTTGGAGGCAAAGCATTTAGTGCCAGCCTCCACAATTAATGAGGTAGCAAATTAAATGAGAATTATTCAGGATATTCAACAGGAATATATAATAGATGTGCTTTCTCGAGATCTTGAACAGCATGGTGTATCTGCAGAGATGTTAAGAAGTCTTGGGACGAGTGCATATGAGCAGAGCCCGGTGCACAAGGCCTTACATGCTAATGGCCCGCTAACTACTCACTACAGACGGCTGCAATATTACAAAAACCATTACAACTATGTTGAGCCTATTGAAGTGACACTGGGTTACAACAGTAAAGGTCATAAGAGATACTACCATTACATTCCGGTACTGAAAAGCCTCAGTGCACTCCTAAAAGAGGGCGGTGGAGTTCAGCACTGCTTTAACAGTCATATTGAAGGGGGCACACTCTGTGATTTCAATGACGGGCATGCCATTAAATCTTATGCCATGTTTGCGTCAGACCAAAACACACTAAAGTTGATGATTTTTCAAGACGCTTTTGAGATTGCTAATCCTCTTGGATCTGCCAAGCAAAAGCATAAAGTTTTAGGTGTTTATTACACTCTTGGAAACTTTCAGCCACACAACCGTTCAACTGTTGAGCAAATACAGTTAATGTTACTTTGTTCGGAGAAAGATTGTAAATATTTTGGAACAGAAAAAGTCTTCGGTAAGCTTGTTTCAGACCTGTGTGTGCTAGAGAGATCTTTTGAGGGAAAGATATATAGGGGTACTGTGGCATGCATTATGGGAGATAATTTGGGCTCCCACATGATTGGAGGGTTTACAGAAAACTTCAGCACTGCTGAGTATTTCTGTCTATATTGTTTAATGACTGTCACAGAGGCTAACCTCGTCACTCCCTCCTCTAACCAGCAGAGGGCACCCTCGTTGCACTAACTCCTGCTCCTCCACCTGCACCACACTACATTTCCCAGACACCCCAGGGGCATCGTGATTACACACCCAGCTGAAGAACATTACACCCCAGGTCCGCCGTGATTACACATCCAGCTGAGGAACATTACCACCAGTATTTAACAGACTGATTCCCTTTGCTCGAGGCGAAGTCTTGTTTGTCTCTGTGCTGCAACTCTGAGCGTTTACCCTGTCTATAAGTCTGCCTGTTGTGACCGTGCCTGTTCTCCGATTACGATCTTTGCTGCCTGCCCTGACTACCCGCCTGTTCCTTGACTACGTTGTTAATAAAAGCCTGCAAATGGATCCCAACCTGAGTGTCGTTATGTTACAATGACGAAAGCAAACTTCTTCGCTAACCCTCTAGCAGTTGCTACTCAGAGAGATCCTGCTTCTTATAAGGAGTCAGTGGATTTTTTAGAGCAACACACTGACGTGACCATGCATCACGGCATTAAAGGCAACAGTGTTTTTAACAAACTGTCTAACTTCCACGTGTATCAGCCTGGATTACCTCCCTGCCTAGCACATGATTTATTTGAGGGTGTTGTGGATTATGATTTAGCAATCTGCTTGCAATATTTAATCAAAACAAAACTGTGGTTCAGTTACAGTTCACTAAATGACAGAATCAGATCATTTCCTGCTGACAGCAGCAGCAAGTCAAATGCTGTATTAGATAAAGGAACAAAGCTTGGAGGCCATGCAGCCCAAAACAGGTGGCTTCTAATGTTCTTGCCTCTTCTTGTGCATGACAGAATTGCAGATGCTGACGATGCAGTTTGGCAGCTTGTGCTACTTCTTAGGGAGTTAGTAGAATTTGTTTGTGCACCTAGTATTTCAGGGTCATTGAAGAGTATTTAGAAATGAGGCAACAAATATTTCCACATGTAAACCTCAGACCAAAACACCGCTACCTGTGTCATTATGCTGACTTGACTCTACAGTTTGGTCCACTCATACATACCTGGACAATGCGCTTTGAAAGTAAGCATAGCTATTTCAAACGATGCATTAGGTCAAGTAAAAACTTCAAAAATGTCACAAAGTCCCTTGCTCATAGACATCAGTTGTTTCAAGCATATCAGTGCCATGGGATTTTATTTAGTCCACAGGTTGAAGTTGCAGAGTCGACTAGCTTTTTTCCGGAGCTGTATGACAGTGTCATAAGAGAAGCAGTTGCTGACTTTGGACTTTCCACTTTCAACTCCGTTGTCACAGACAAAGTCCAAGTAAGAGGAACTTCATACACAAATGGAATGCATGTTCTATTGAGATACTCAAAAAGACAGCTCCAATTAGGGCAAATAGCAAGCATTTTTATCAAAAATCAGAATACTGTGCTACTTTTGCTGAGGGAAAAAACTGCCAGTTGGGTGCCTGAGCTTGGTGTGTATGAACTGGATAAGCTTTGTTCCAATAAGCTTGTCTGTGAAGGTCTTGACGAGCTCTGTAATTACACATCCCTTTCTTTTTACCACGGAGGTGCGAGGGTGTTTCTCCCTCTCAAACATATGCCACTATGGAGCTTGTAAAAAACATAGTTGAGAAAGCTATACCAAGCCTTAGTAAAGATCAGATGGACTCAATTATGGCAAGATTGGATTTAATTGGTGTAAACAGCATAGATGACCTGAACTTTGTGAAGATTGAGGACATCGATGGAATGTTACCACCCATTCAGTGCAGAAGACTGTTACAAGCTTTCAGTTCAGGTTAGTTTTTTTCTTTTAATGTAATTATTTATAAATAACTTTTAATATTGCTTAAATGCTTTTTGCACATTGGAGTCAACAGCATTCCATAATCTGTAGGGTACCATTTTAAGATTGAATCTAACTTGAATGTCATTGTTGTTCATTTTATCTCATTTTAAGTTGTTGGTGTATGGTAGTTGCCCATAATATTTTTGACCCCAGCTAATGATTACAAAAGCCTTATACTTACACTTCCATATACATTGAATATAAACCTACTCCAATGTTGGTTTTGTTAATTGTAATGTTGTTAATAATGCTTTTAATTTTTACAGGTTCACAGTCAGTTGTACCTGGCTCTGACTCGATGCCACCTCATCAGGATATCCATGCAAGGCCCCAAACACCGTCTCTGTCCCAAGGATTAATGGTCTGCTCCCCATCGAATGACTCAAAAAATGCCCTCAAAGTTAATGCTTGCTGTAGGTGACCAAAGCCCAGTGAGAGAAGAGAACTAGTCCGCATTGTCATTGATGATTTACTTGGGAAAGAGCTTGGGAGACCAGGAAGAGCAAAGCTTCGGGGCATTGCAAAACAGATTGTAGATAAATATCCCAGCTCTTTCCGAGACAGAGAGCTCAATGGAACTAGTGTCATTGGAACTGGATATGATGCTCTCTTTTTTCAGTTAGAAAATAGAGTTGAAAATGTTCGTAGGCCCACCAGTTCAAAGTGCAAATCAGTGGATGAAGATACAGTGAGGAGAAAATCGATACTTTCAGATGGATATGGTTGTGTGGAGTGGCAGCCTGTTGTTGAGGGTTCGGATGAACTGAAATCTAAACAAGATGAATTGATAAGTGCCTTTTTAACCCACGATCTACAGGAGTCCCGTGTTCTACAATTGATGGCTGAGACGTATAGCATCCAGCGTGCAACCATTAACAATGGAAGCCCTGTAAACACAATAATAGAAGAGTGGCCTTTCCTTTTTGAAGCTGTTCATCTATTTGATCACACATGCAAACTACTTGGTTTTCCTGTACAATTGAAGATGGCAGAAGAACTGACCAAAAAAGGGAAATCCATCAAAGACTTCCTTAATTCCAAAGGGATAAAGATAGAGCTCTGTGAGGATCCTGAACAGCTGATCTCAAGTATTGCCAAGTTCTTAAAAGAAAACCCTGAACATCTTTACTGCCAAAACGAGGTAGGTTTAGACTTATTTTAGTTTTTTTTCACCTGTCTATTCTTTAAATTAAAAATAGTGATTCAACCACAAATAACCACTCTTGGTTGGAATATTTTTGGTTACCTTCTTTATTATCAGTTTAAGCATATCTAAACATTTCACTCTTTCCACCAATCACAGGACTTAATGGCTGCTGGACGAAAGATCCCAAGCACTCCCTGCATTCTTGTCATGGGTTTGTATTATGATTTACTGCTTAACCTTTGTTTATAAATGAAGTGTTATTTATATTTAATATCTAACATACATACATATATATATAGACTGGGTAAAAAGGTAAATTCTTAATCGCACAAACTTTTTGCATGTTAGTACATTGAAATCAGCCACTGTACCCAGATCATCCGTGCTTGGTGTGCAGGCAGTATAATGCTCCAACCACCAATGTTTTCCTTATGCCAGGGTGTTTCTGTTTTGATTAAATGGGAGAAACAATTATTGTCTTAATTCTGTAATTATCGCAGAGTTAACCAATTAGCGTGCCCAGCCCTAAGATAAATCGATAGATAGATGTTTTAAACTGTTTTGATTAAATGGGACTTTTGTTATCTTGTACAACAAAATTGTCATTGCCTGTATGCTTGTTTAGGTGATGGTCGATTCAAGATTGCTGTGGATCACGAAATTGTGAATAATCACATCACCTCCCCCACCGTGGCCCTGAGCTACACTTTCTCTTTGTTTCAGGCTTTAAATATAAAGTATCCAAAAGAGATGGCACTTTCCCTGGAATTTATCCAAAGGTAAGCCATACATTAAGAAAACATTGTTTTTTACAACAACTGTCTTCACCTACCTATACGTTTTTGTCATTTACTGTTTTTAAAGTCTTTTTTCCCCTATTTTTTTGCACTCGCAAGCTGATATAGCACAATCGTTTGACATTTGTTTTTATCGATTAATTTTTTTCTTCCTCCCACCCTTAGTGTCAATTACTCAAAAATGTGTTTTGTTAAGTGTATTCCCGGTCCATGGTGCACTTTTTCAGTAAAGTTTTATTTTATTGTTAAAAACAACTTTTTCTCTTCTTTCAGAGTTTTCCTGGGAATAAATCCTGAGCGAGGGTCAAAGGCCGAGAAGAAGGGAACAAAATCTCAACGCATTCCTCCAAGACTGCTGAAGTTCCTTAATGAACTGAATGACTTTGAAAATCCATGGAAGTTATGAAAGGAATAGTTTTTGGCTCAAAATGGGACAATAACAGGCAATGAGCTCAGACATTGTTTTCAAAGTTTGAAATGACTGTGAAGAAATAACTTATTTTGCATTCTGATGAATTGTTTTATTTAATTGTTTTTAAGAAACAAAATTTATTTAGTAGAAAACACATTTTTATAATATTTTGTACATTATTATATTTAATTTAAAAGTTGCAGCTATTGTTAGTTATTCTAACTTTTCATTCTATCTTATGTTTAATACTAATGATTTTGTTCCAGGTCATACATGCAAATGTGGTGTTTTTATATGCTGTAAACTTTTAGGGATTTAGTGTTGAAAGAGGGGTCAATTAAATGTACATTTATAGAAATATCTGTGTTTTTTTTTTAATAAATGGAATGTCTGTAAAAAAAAACTGGTAATTTGCTGCCAGTACTTTCTCCGTTTTTTTACAGAATTTTCCGTTAAAAAAAACCCGGCATGTTCGTAAAAAAATGGAAAATGTACTGGTAATTTTCTGCCAGTACTTTCTCTGTTTTTTTACGGAATTTTTTTTTACAGTGTACATTAAAACACAGAAAAGAACAGAAGAGCTGAAGCTACAGCTACTTACCGTGATACGATGTGTTGTTTTATTATTACTGTTTTCATCTTCGAACACGCATGGATGTTGTGGAGTTATAATGGTTTAAGATTAAAAAGTATGCTGCGTTTAAACTTTTATTTACTTGTTGAACTGGATCTTGCAACCATATTTTATTTTGCTTTTTCACCAATTTTTTGTTATAAAGCAACAAAAAAATCCTCAGTTCTCATCAAATCATGAACGCAGTAAAGTACATTACAGTGTCTGTGCATCTGTCCCTTTATTGTGGTCCCTCCATCTTTTTTTTACTTGGAATTACTTTATTGTGTTGTAAATACAGCTTATATTCCATGTCTGCTACTGCCATGAAAAGTTTTACACAACATGTACATATTAATACTTTTTTATCCACTATGTGGTTTTGTAATAGTGTTAATTAGGTTTTTTTGACACCATAATTAGTGAAGCACATGCGCAGTGGATGAGTGGTTGCCATAACAATCAAATGTTTTCTGGTATACGTTTAACAGTGATGTACAAACATAGGTTTCAACATAATTAAATACATTTTTTTTATTAAAAGAAATAAATAGACTTTGTACTTGCTGTGTGTCCCTCTAGCGTTTGCGCGCGTGAACAACAAAGGGACGCTTTTTTTCACCATTCGTTGTGACTCCGGAGCTGCGCCCTCTACTGGTAAATCTGGGAAGTACAACTTAATTCCCATCTATTAAAATTCTAGAGCGCAAAAAAGTAAATCGTGAAACAATGCTGAAGTGAAAGACAAAGATAAAATTCCGAATGAAATGCGAGGATGTTATGTTAAGTTGAATTATGTCACCATGTAAACAAAAAAGGCAAGAATTAAAACGGGTTTCTCTGTCTCCCTGTCTGTAAGGAAACAATGTTTAAGAAAAATAATAACAGAACAAAACTACTACTTTAAACTATGTTTCTTTTTATTTTAAAGTGTCAAAACAGGAGGGAATAGGTTTATGTAATCAGCTTTCCTTTGGAAGACATTTCGTGATATAAAGTGTGGATGAATATTCATGAGCTGAGAATAGCTCCACCCTCGAGGAGAGCGAAAGTGAAGCTAAAACAGTTTATTATCCACATTTTCATATCTCCCAGCTGAATTTAGTGGGAAGACATTATTATAACGCCGTTTGGAGCTTCTTCAACGCATTTTTAAACCGAATATAGAGATTAAAAATGAGATGTGAATATTATTCATTTATTTGTGAGGATCTTTAACATTTGGATCGAGTTTCTTCAGGTGAGTTTCTTCAATTCACTTCTGTGTTTAGCTTCTCGTTAGCTACGAAGCTATTATTAGCAAAAATAAAACTCTCTTACTGTCTTTCCTCTGTTCATCACAGCTTTTACATTGACGTGTTTTTTTTGTACAATAATTGGAATATACTTTATATTATTTTCAATACATGTATTTTGTGACATAAATATTTGGTTTGCAAACCGCTTCCATAATCTTAAATAAACATTTGCTGCTTTAGAATGTGTAGAGCTCAGATTAGAGATTAAAAGTGTGAAAAACACAAAGTATTCTTTTAGTTGTAAGAGTTTTGTTTATTTGGGTAATTCTCTTCCTTGTTTAAAGTGATTAACTGTTTCTGGATAAGATTGTACTTGGTAAATAAGTAAATAAAGGTGTGTTTCAGGTTAATGTTTTCTCTCTCTTCAGGTTTCTCTGAGCAGCTCTGAAGGAATCATGGAAGAATGGAGCAAGAATAAAGAGATCTCTTCTCTCTGCAGGTACAGTAAAGTCCTCCTGAGATCCTGAAGATGAGGATCATCTCCAGATCTTCTGGGTTTAGATCCAAACACTGTTCTCAGGAGACTGAGAGGAGTTCTCAACAGATTACTGTAATTTATCCAAATTTAACCGTTTTAAATGTGTATCAAATGTATAAGGAGCTGATATAATATAGTTTAGGTGAACAGATAAAACTCCTGATGAATGTCTAGCCTGAACTTAAATCAACACTCTGTTCTGTGAAGCTCATTCTCAACAGGTTCAGAAATGTAGAATGACTGTAAAAAGTGATAAAGAGATAAAACGTGCGTTCACGTAGTTAATATTATATTGGGGTTAGCAAATAAAACTGTTGTCTTTATAAGCCAAAATTTTGAATTTTTATGCAAAGATTCAGACTTTTAAAGACATATATTTTCTTTAACCTGGTGGAAATAAGGTTTCATGCTAAACATCTTTTCTTCAGAGAGGAATCAAACCCAGCGGAGCCGAGCTGTGTGTCTCTGAAGAGTGATCGATCGATGGATCAGATAATTGATTTCAAGGAAAGATCTCCATCAGATGATCAGAGGTACAACACACAAACAGAGAATAAAATAACAGAAATAGCAGCAAGAGAGTTAAATAGTGTAGAGCTCATGAAGACGATTAGACAATGTTTCTAACAGATTTAAACTTCATGAATCAAACACCCTTCTGAGAAGAAAATGCTCTTTGAAACTACATCTGCTGCTGATTAATTGATTACATTTGTATGTACACTTAAATGTAATTGCATGTTAGGTATCAAGGAATAGAAATGTATTAAGCATTTTATCTCTGGGTCATTAAATCAGATATATTATCTTTTCTTCAGAGAGGAATCAAACCCAGCGGAGCCGAGCTGTGTGTCTCTGAAGAGCGATCAGTCGATGGATCCGATAACTAATTTCAAGGAAAGACCTCCATCAGATGATCAGAGGTACAACACACAGATAATTACACTGTAAAAGTTTCTAGCATTTATATTTTATAGTGAGACTGTAAAAAAAACTCACAGAAGCATGATTTCTCTCAAACAAAGAATACAATTTAAGGATATTTCAGGGTATTTAAACCCTGATTTAGTTTTTAATCTATGAAGATTATTTAGTGCATCAATTATCCTGTAGCAGTGTAAACTCCAGAGTTGTTTTTCACTGCAGATATCCTCCACCAGAGCCGAGGAAACACTCTAAACGTTTAACCAGCTAGAAACGCTCTCCTAACAGATCTCAGAGCCACCGCTTTACTCAAAATAAACAAAATCCTTTCAATATGTTTTCTTCAGAGAGGAATCAAACCCAGCGGAGCCAAGCTGTGTGTCTCTGAAGAGCGATCAGTCGATGAATAAACCTCTTCGTTTCAGGAGAACACCTTCATCAGATGATCGGTAAGAAACACAGATAAACCAAATAATAGATTCCTTCTTCACCTCAAATAAACTTGAAAATGTTTACATTGATTTAAGCACTTCTTGAAGTCTGTTTCATGTTCTCTGTTTAATTGTTTTTGTCTCAGAGTAAATTTAACCCCTTCAGAGTCCAGCTGCGTCTCCAAGAAGAGTCCGAGACTCTCATCAGATGATCTCAGGTACGACTGAACAGAGAAACAGAAATATTCCTCAGGAGGAGATGTTCTGAGAAACGTCTGCTAAAGAAGATTCAGAGAACCAGGGTTCTTTTAGGAGAGAGTTACAGTTAAACTGGAATCTCACAGATTATTGTAAACATCTGGAGGGAAATCCACTTTAGAAAACAGTATTTTGTAGACTTTATGTAAAGACAGTCACTATATTGACTGGATAAACCGTTTTATTCTAAATTAATAATTTAAACACAGACTTTAACAGAAAACCAAACACTTAACCTTTTGAGAGCTCTAATAAACCTGATAAACATAATAAATATAATGTGCTAGTTAAACTAACACTTTCACTAACTCTAAAAATGATAAAGTATGACTTTCAGGTTTTTCCCAGTTTCACGAGTTCTCACCTTCATTCTGAAGGTCTCTATGATCAGATGATGAAGCTTTACTGGTGGTCGAAGCCAATATTAGTGTGACGTCTCCTGAGAGGAGATACATTTAGTTCCCCTTCAGGAACTCGAGCTGCGTCCAAACGCTATGGGGAACGCTTGCTGCGTTTCCGGCTCTGAATTATGTAGTAGAATTTTTATACTCATGAGACATGATTTATGAACACAATCGCAAACAGCAATTTATTAGTTGTTCCGAACATGAATTAACCTTGATATCAACGAAGCATGTGATCACATTGCAAGCACCATGGAGGGAGAAATAAGAGAAGAGCAAGAAGGAAGGAAAGGAGAGAGAGAGAGAGAATGAGCCGCCCTTCTCTGGCCAGACTCGGAAGCAAAGAGACTGAACATGGTCCCTCCCTTGAGATCCCTTTCAGTATATATCCCGCCTCTCTACATCACTTCCTGTTTCCTCCCAAATATACATACAAATACAGTCTTCTTTGAGAATTACTTACAATGATTAAATATTCTATTACAATTATAAGTCAAATCTCGTCCAATGGACAGGGGCGGATCATGCCCAGCTGGCTCTTGAGGGAGTTGGCTGTGAGCATTGTGAACGCATGAATTGCGGACACTCCGCTCGCGGAGAGCATTTTTCGAGTAAAGTGCTCTCCCCTGCGCCCAGGTGGCTAGGCTGCTGCTTCTGCCGAGGCAGAGCGCCCACTTCGGTCACAGGGTTTGACTCGTGACGCTCCCTCCACTGCTAGCCGCTGTGCTTAAAGCGGCACAGCCGCTCCAGGTCGAGGAGCTGTTAGAGGTTGTAACTTGCGACAGGTGAGAGGCCCCTCGTTTAGAGAGCTAGCTTGATGAATGCTATAGGCGCCCGCTATAGGCAACCTCCACGCCGGGGCCTACCATTTCCTGGACCTGCACACCGAGGTGGCTAGGTCAGGGGATCAGCCTTACACAGGCCTGCCTTTTTATCCTGATATTCACTATCGAACATCTAGGGGATGCAGGCACGCGGTATGGGACGATTCTTCCGTTGGGCTGCTCCATGAGGCCCCTTCAGTGGTGGCTGAGGAGCGCAGGGTTCCCTCCCCAGGACACCCTGCTCGGGCTTATTAGAACCACGAGACTAAGGCCTCGTGCCCGTTCTCGTTGGAGTGACGCTGTGTTCCTGTCCCAGGGCCCGTGGGCGGTTCCGTGCCTTCGAGTAACTATAACCACGGACGGGCCCCCGCACGGGTGGAGGGGGGGGCGGTGCTCGGAAACCGCTCTACCCATGGTCGGTGGGATTGGTCCCATCTCCTTGGCACATCAATTGCCTGAAGTTGCTGGCCATTCTTTTTTGTGCATTTTGCAGTTTCTGCCAGACATCAGAGGCCATCATGTGCTTCTACGGAAGCACAGACAATATGTCCGTGGTCTACATCAACCGACAGGGGGGGCTTGCGCTTCTCCCTGTAGGCCCATACAAGCTCTACTCCCATCTTACATCCCGGGCCGGTTGAATTTGGAGGCAGTTGCCGTGTCACACCTGGGACCGACATCTGGGGGGGAGCCCCAGCCAGAGAATGACAGGTCTGAGGACCATCATTCTATGAACAGGCTGTGGTTAAGTGCTCCTGACGGCTAGGGGGGTCTCCGGTTTCATAGAGCGTCGCACTTCATGGAAGGCTGTCGTCTCTCGGCGACCCCTCACCACTATTCTGCTAACCCTGCCACCCTCGGTGCTTCAGGAGCGTATATTGCCCCTGCGCTCACCCAGGCTCTCAGTGACCAGGGCTTCGGGTCTACTTGAATCCGGTGCTTTATCAGGGCCGTCACTGCTTCCCAGAGTCCTGGAGAAATAACATGGGGGACGATGGTTCATCCCTGTCCAGAGTTGCGGAGACTGTATCTATAGCCCCGGTGGGGGTGCAGCTCTAGCGTTCGGCCTCCAGGCCGAGGTCATTGTGACCATTCTCCATTCCAGGGCTCCATCTACGAGGAGGTCTGACGCGAGACAGCGACTGTTACAGTGTTGGGGTGTTCCCACACTTTGGATTAACTCTGCCCGGTCAAGATCGGTGCAAGTGTTCTGTAGGTCAGCTACAGGGGGTTCACCGTCCACCATTTTGGTATATGTATCGGCTGTTTTGATGGGTTCCATGGGCAGTCGCCCTGTGTCCTATTAGGTTCCAGGCATTATTCCTCCTCTAGGTGAGTCCCCTGTCTAGGTCCTTATTAGTATCTGCCCAGTGTGGGCATTGGGCTGTTATGTCTGTCGCATGGCTCAGTGGAGCTCAGACCAGCTTGTGTGCTATGGTCCAGGATTGGTAGCGCTGTGGGATGGTCCACGCTCTTTGATGTTGCTCCGGTCCTACAATTGGATCTGGATGATTCTCCGGGCTGAAGACACTGTCAGTCAGGGGCGAATTGGCGTGTTTTGACACTCATTCCCCATAGCGTTTTGACGCAGCTCGAGTTCCTGAGGGAACGAGACGCTGCGTCCCCAGGCCATTTTGCCCACGGCCTGATGGCGCTTATCGTGTCCATTAATAATATATATATATATATGTGTCCTTGTGGTGTCCTGTGGGAGGTGCTCTGGGAGTATTGGGTCTGGGGCCCTCAGCTAAGGGCTGTCCGGTCCCTGTACAACCAGAGCAGGAGCTTGGTCCGCATTGCCGGCACAAAGTCAGACCTGTTCCCAGTGCGCGTTGGCCTCCGGCAGGGCTGCCCTTTATCACCAGTTCTGTTCATAGTTTTTATGGACAGAATCTCCAGGCGCAGCCGGGGGCTGGAGGGGGTCCGGTTTGGGGACCTCAGGATTTCATCTCTGCTGTTTGCGGATGATGTTGTCCTGTTGGCTTCTTCGGGCCTGGACCTCCAGCGTGCGTTGGGGCGGTTTGCAGCCGAGTGTGAAGCGGCTGGGATGAGGATCAGCACCTCCAAGTCTGAGGCCATGGTTCTCGACCGGAAAAAGGTCGCCTGCCCTCTCCAGGTCAGTGGAGTGCTCCTGCCTCAGGTGGAGGAGTTCAAGTATCTCGGGGTCCTGTTCATGAGTGAGGGGAGGATGGAGCGCGAGATCGACAGGCGGATCGGTGCAGCATCTGCAGTGATGCGGTCGCTGTATCGGTCTGTTGTGAAAAGGGAGCTGAGCCGAGAGGCGAAGCTCTCGATTTACCGGTCGATCTACGTCCCTACTCTCACCTATGGTCATGAGCTCTGGGTCGTGATCGAAAGGACAAGATCCCGGATACAAGCGGCCGAAATGAGCTTCCTCCGCCAGGTGGCTGGGCGCTCCCTTAGAGTTAGGGTGAGAAGCTCCGTCACCGTCGGGGGGAGCTCAGAGTAGAGCCTCTGCTCCTCCACATCGAGAGGAGTCAGCTGAGGTGGCTTGGGCATCTATTTCGGATGCCTCCTGGACGCCTCCCAGGGGGGTGTTCCAGGCATGTCCCACTGGGAGGAGGCCCCTGGGAAGACCCAGGATGCGCTGGAGGGACTATGTCTCCCAGCTGGCCTGGGAACGCCTCGGGATCCCTCCCAGGGAGTTGGAGAAAGTGTCTGTGGAGAGGGAAGTCTGGGCATTCCTGCTTAGACTGCTGCCCCCGCGACCCGGCTCCGGATAAGCGGAAGAAGATGAGATGAGATATATATATATATATATATATATATATATATATATATATACATATACATACACCTATACATATATACATACATACATATACACACACACATACATATACATACACATATACACACATACGTACATACACATATATATACACACATACACATAAGTAATTGAGTGTTACAGGACAGGTGACCTAAACCTCAAGCATCTAGCAGCGACCAAACATCCCAGGTGTTGTGACTAATCTTCTATGTCCCAAGTGAAACGTGGGATCTGCCTCAGGCCAAGTCCCATATATGGTCAGGAACTACCCAGATATCCAGCCCACTCCCCACAGAACGACAAGTTTTCGGGCCTGGGACCCGGAGCCGGACCCGCTCCACCTCCCCTGGTAAAGTCGGCAACCCCAGAGAGCAATGCCCGGGGCCCTGGTGGGCCCGCTGCAGCAGGAGGATGACCAGCCGAAAGCTAGGCGGGAATGCAGCCCCCGACAGTGCGGGCAGAGACTGGGAGGCCCCACCCACAAGCACCGCCATGCCCATATCCCCCCGCGGTAGGCCCCCAGTCCCGGGTACCTCTGTGGACCCGCCGGGAAAAAGGGAGAACGGCCAAGGGACCAGAAAGGGGCGGGTAGGGACACCACTCCAGAAGCACCCCCCGGCCACACCCCGACCCCATGCACACATCAACCAGCAGTCCCCCAACACACACTCAACCCTACCAGCAGCCCCCCCAAACCTAACCCCACGCACACCCCTACCAGCAACCCCCCCTACCCACTAAATCAACCCCATCCAATCATCCATCCATCTACCCACTCATTCAGTCTTCCAGTCCCGGGCAGTAGCCAGCTGCTAACCTGCAGCCCGCACCCACCCCGGCAGCCACCCACACCCCCACGATGGTGGGCCCGTACCCCCCAAGAGGGAAGACGGGGGCAGTCGTCCACCCATTCTCCAACATCTGCTCCCAGTTGTCATGTAATGCAGGTATATGTGGGTGTGTTGGAGAGATAAAATGCAATAAAAGAGGGAATGGTGTCCTGGATTATCAGAAAACATGAAATGATCGAGAAGAAAATGTTGAGAGGTTTCTTCAGGGAACAACTAGAAGCTAAAAGATAAAAGAACCTCTTACAGTAAGTTCCTGCTAGTCCCGCTATTTCCTGCTGCTAAAGAGCTCCTCAAGGAGAGAGTGATCGAAAATATCACGGAGGGCTCCCAGCTTCTCTCCTCTCCACCAAAACAATCAACAAAGAACCGTTGCTCCAATCACTTTTCCAGATGTCTACAACCATCTTCTATAGAGACACCATCCACCTTCACCAACAGAGAGAAGACAAGATAAATAGTTAATGAAATATGTGAAATAGACAAACAACAGTAGAAGAGAAAACGGCCAATAAAGCTTAAATGAGCAGATTATGGTTAGGCAACAACGAAACATTTGTCTCATTACAGCAGAACGGTGGTGCAGTGGTGGAGCTGCCTCCTCTTTCTCTTCAGACTCTTCTCTCTCTAAACACACTTATGTTTTGAACTTCTGATTTTTGTTCTCACTGTTTAATAGTGTTGTTTTCTCTGTACTATTGTGTTTATACTTTCTGTAGTGTATTTGAGTGGCCTTAAAGGCTTTTACATAAAATATATTATTGTTCATGTTATTTTAATTTTGCAGCCAAGAATGGAAGATGGAGTTCAGACGGTTCCTGCTGAGGAAGTTTCAGAGTGTGTTTGAAGGAACAGAGATCAGAGGAAACCCAACGCTCCTGAACGAGATCTACACAGAGCTCTACATCACAGAGAGTGAACGTGGAGAGATCAATAATGAGCATGAGGTGAGACAGATCGAGACTCAATCCAGGAGAGCAGCAGCAGAGCACACAGCCATCAAATGCTGCGACATCTTCAGAGCTTTACCTGGACGAGACCACGCTCCGATCAGAGCTGTGCTGACGAAGGGAGTCGCTGGCATTGGAAAAACAGTCTCTGTGCAGAAGTTCATCGTGGACTGGGCTGAAGGGAAAGAGAACAAGGACCTCCAGCTAATATTTCCTCTTCCTTTCAGAGAGCTCAACCTGATGAAGGGCAGAGAGCTCAGTCTCTCAGATCTGCTGCAGCTCTTCTTCCCTCAAACTAAAGAGATGGAGATCTCCAGCGATGGATCTGGAGTCCTGCTCATCTTTGATGGTCTGGATGAGTGTCGTCTGCCTCTGAACTTTGAGAGGTGTCTGAAAGTGAGGAGCATCTCTGAATCAGCCTCAGTGGAGGTGCTGCTGATGGAGCTGATTTCAGGAGATCTGCTCCCCTCTGCTCTCATCTGGATCACCTCCAGACCAGCAGCAGCTGATCTCATTCCCTCTGAGTGTGTCCATCGAGTGACAGAGGTGCGAGGCTTCAACGACCCTCAGAAGGACCAATACTTCAGGAAGAGAATCAGAGATCAGAGCTTAGCTGAAGGAATCATCTCACACCTGAAGTCCTCCAGGAGCCTCCACATCATGTGCCACATCCCAGTCTTCTGCTGGATCTCAGCCACTGTCCTGGAGAAGATGATGAGTGCAGCAGAGAGTGGAGAGATCCCTAAGACTCTGACTCAGATGTACACACACTTCCTGATCATTCAGAGCAGCATCAGCCGTGAGAAGCACTACAAGAAGAGCCTTGAAGATGAAGAGATGATCCTCAAACTGGGGAAACTGGCTTTTGAGCAGCTCCAGAAAGGAAATCTGATCTTCTACGAGGAAGACCTGAGAGAGTGTGGCATCGATGTGACAGAAGCAGCAGTTTACTCAGGATTGTGCACTCAGATCTTCAGAGAGGAGTCTGGCTGGTATCATGGGAGAGTCTTCTGCTTTGTTCATCTCAGCATTCAGGAACATCTAGCAGCTCTTCATGCTCATCAGAGCTTCACCAGAGACAGAACCAATGTGTTTAAAAAAAGTGTATTTTCTAAAATTTTTGGTAAGAACCAAGATTCACTATCAGAGCTGCATCAGAGAGCTGTGGATGAAGCTCTGGAGAGTAAGAATGGACATCTGGATCTTTTCCTGCGGTTTCTTCTGGGTCTCTCGTTGGAGTCCAATCAGACTCTCTTAAGAGCTCTACTGACTCAGACAGGAAGCAGCTCCAATAACAAACAGAAAACAGTTAAGTTCATCCAGCAGAAGATCAGGGAGATTTCTTCTCCAGAGAGGTCCATCAATCTCTTCCACTGTCTGAATGAGCTGGGAGATGATTCACTGATGAAGAAGATCCAGAGATATCTGAGCTCTGGAGAAATAAAGAGAACCAGACTCTCCTCTTCACAGTGGTCAGCTCTGGTTTATGTGCTGCTGACATCAGAGCAGAAGATCGATGTTTTTGATCTGAATCAGTTTATGGGAGCTGGAGCTAAAGCAGATGAAGTTCTTCAGAAGCTGCTGCCGGTGGTTAAAGAATCCAGATCAGTCCAGTAAGACCAGAAGATTTTTAATGAAAATCTCAGAGAAATGTTGTTTTTTTTTAAATTAAGTAGGCTAGTTAGTGAAAGAATTTTTTTTTACATTTCAACCTAAATCAATTTCTTAGTATAATTTCATTTTTAGTTTGGAAGATCTGTTTTAGAGAGATTTTCCTCTAAACTATCATTATTAATAGAGGCGGTAAAATAATTTGATGTTTCCCTCTCTCAGATTTTAGCCTCGGCCCCTCAGAACATCTCTGCAGGGCCCCGATCCCTCAGTCAGTCTGCTGCTCAATAAAAGATTCTGAAGAAGATTCAAACAATCTCTTAAAGTTAATGAAAGAGATTCAGCTATAGTGGAATCACTGTACATGAATCAACAAAGAATGTTTAGCTCCAGCCTTCATAAAAAACATCTACTATTACTATTTGTGTTACTATTAATGATTAAGATTCTCTAGACGAGCAGAGCGCTGATCTCTATCATTTCTTTTTAGATTAATGCAATAATGTTCAGGACAAAGCTGTAGATCCTGAACTGAGAGACTGAAGAGTTGATTCTTCTCTGCAGGTTGAGATCTTGTGGTGTCTCAGATGAAGGTTGTGCTGCTCTGGCTTCAGCTCTGAGATCAAACCCCTCACACCTGAGAGAACTGGAGCTGAGAGAAAATAAAGATCTCAGAGATTCAGGAGTGAAGCTTCTCTCTGATGTTCTGAAGGATCCTCTCTGTAAACTGGAGACTCTGAGGTGAGATTGATTTAAATTCTCAACATCTTCCTGTAACGATCCAGCATGAGCTGGGATCTGGTAACCTTGTTTCAGAGTGAGTAATCTTGCTCCAGTAAACCCAAATGCAGAGCAGGAAGACAACGAGGAGTCCACAGGTTAAAACTAAACAAATCTTTACTTCCAGTAACAAAAACCACCAACATAAAAGGTGTGAGACTCTTTCAACTAGAGTAACAAAATAAAATATAAAAGGTACAAAAGACTTGAGCACAAAACAAATCAGACTCGAGGGTCTTAAAATGAACTTCCTAAAAATCAGATCAGAACTTGTGCTAAACACAGATCCGTGGGCTTCTGATCAACAAGGCAGGAAGGTTCAGGACTGAACACAGAGCAGTGAAAGCACAGTGTGTATATAGGGCAAAACACAGGTGCTGGCAATGATGCTGATTGTCCGCGCTCCTAGTGAAACTGAGGGTAAGGGCACCACCACCAGTCTGGGAGAGGCAGTGCATGGCAGAAGCGCCCCCTGGTGGGACGGAGGATGTGAGTCCTTACACTTCCATCTCCTCTTTAAAGGTTTACTGTTTTTTGTGATTGATTGATTTAATAATTGATTGATTGATTCTGGTATCAGGTTCTATTCTAAGCTGAAGTATCAAGTGAAGGACGGTTAAAATACAAGAACTACAATAGAAAATCTGAAACTTAAACACAGAAGGGAGAACAGATAATATTGTAGTGGAACAGTTAATAACAGCAGCTGTTCATAAACACAGAGACGCTGCTAAAATTATTATCTCTCTGTGTCATTATTTGTAAAAAATCGAATTCACTGAAAAAAAAACTTCATTATCATCAATATCAGGAAGCACCTGGAGAAAAAGTATTTGTACTCGTATTTGGCCTTTTAAAAACTGGTGTCGGTGAAACTCTAATAGATTGATTAAATGATTGATTGATTTTCTGGATCAGTTTACAGTAAACATCTATGAACCTAATTTAATAAAATAAATAAATCAATAAATAAAGAACCTCAAAGTTGATTAAATCTCATTCTGATCAAAACAGAGTCTGATCTTTAACATTTTTAATTCTTTCCTTACATCATATTACATGTCATGGACTGCTGATCTACATTACAGGATCAGTTAATAGTGATCGAATTACACTTAATTTTATTTAGTGTAAATAATCAGTAAATTCAGCAGCTCAAAGTTTACGTAAAATACTTTCTCGAAAGAAATGAGGAGCTCCTGAAATATAACAGATTTATTTCATGATTTAAGATGAGTTACAGAAAACAGATCCTTCAGATCATCTCTGATAATTCTCATCATACTGGAAATAAATTCTGATCAATCAGAGATCATTAATCACTCTTTTCAATAATTTTTATTTTATTTGTGATGATGTTTGTGTTTCATGCGTGTTGAGTTTATATCGTATGTGTTTGAAAACAGAGGATTGTGTTTCTCAGGTGATTTCTGTGAATAGTAGAGTTTCATCAGGATTGAGCTCTGAACTCACTGATTTCTTCTTGTTCTAGCCTGAACCTCTGAACCTTTTATTCTGATCCTGGAATAATTCAATCTCTCTCTGATCATGAAGCTGCTGTTTCTCTGAGCTGTAGATCCTGAACTGAGAGACTGAAGAGTTGATTCTTCTCTGCAGGTTGAGATCTTGTGGTGTCTCAGATGAAGGTTGTGCTGCTCTGGCTTCAGCTCTGAGATCAAACCCCTCACACCTGAGAGAACTGGAGCTGAACTTTAATAAAGATCTCAGAGATTCAGGAGTGAAGCTGCTCTCTGATGCTCTGAAGGATCTTCTCTGTAAACTGGAGACTCTGAGGTGAGAATGATATCTCTGGAAATTATTCTCAAAGTAAAGAAACTCAACTTTGACGGTGTAACAAATCTCATATCATCTCTCCCCTAATGTAAGTCGCTTTGGACAAAAGCGTCTGCCAAATGCATAAATAAATGTAAAAAAAATAAATAAATGTAAAGTAAAATAAATGAAAAGCACTGAAGTCTTTAAATTCAAAACCAAATCATTTTACTTCAAAAAGTAACTTACAAATAAAAAAGAATTTATTGTATTATTTTATTCTCTTTACTCCTCTCCTGCTCTTTTGTTTTCCATACTCTTTTTTTCCAAGAATGTAAATTAAGTTAAATTGATAAATTAAGTAAACTAAATTTAAATGTGTTTCCCAGCGATGGGTTGCAGCTGGAAGGGCATCTGCTGCGTAAAACATATGCCAGAGAGTTGGTGGTTCATTCCGCTGTGGCGACCCCGAAAGGGAATAAAGCCGACATGAAAATGAATGAATGAATATTTAAATGTCTATTCATCAAGATTATCACTTCTTAAAAACACGCACTTCAAAAAATACAATAAAAGGTGTAGATCCTGAACTGAGAGACTGAAGAGTTGATTCTTCTCTGCAGGTTGAGATCTTGTGGTGTCTCAGATGAAGGTTGTGCTGCTCTGGCTTCAGCTCTGAGATCAAACCCCTCACACCTGAGAGAACTGGATCTGAACTTTAATAAAGATCTCAGAGATTCAGGAGTGAAGCTGCTCTCTGATGCTCTGAAGGATCCTCTCTGTAAACTGGAGACTCTGAGGTGAGAATGATTTAAATTCTATGCTTGAAAAATGATTTGATCTCCAATTTCATGTTTTACTGTTTATTGTTGACAAAGTTACGCAAAAATGAAGATAATGTACATTAAAAAGGTAAAGATAAACGATCAACTCATGTGCTGCTCTCTCTATGAAGAGATCTTAAAAGAGTTTTTCTGGATTTGTGGGACGGAACCACGAGTCGCTGTTCCTTTTCTGAGCTCAGGCTTCTGGAGGACATGTAGGAGTGTAGGAGCTCGTGGAGGACATATAGGAGCTTCTGGAGGACATGTAGGAGTGTAGGAGCTTCTGGAGGACATGTAGGAGTGTAGGAGCTTCTGGAGGACATGCAGGAGTGTAGGAGCTTCTGGAGGACATGCAGGAGTGTAGGAGCTTCTGGAGGACATGCAGGAGTGTAGGAGCTTCTGGAGGACATGCATTAGTGTAGGAGCTTCTGGAGGACATGCAGGAGTGTAGGAGCTTCTGGAGGACATGTAGGAGTGTAGGAGCTCCTGGAGGACATATAGGAGCTTCTGGAGGACATGTAGGAGTGTAGGAGCTCGTGGAGGTAAACAGGGGCTGATCTAGAGATAGTTTTGTACGCCAGCATCAGCGATTTTAATTTAACATGATGTTATGATTCCCAGAGAGTCATATTATATTTATTATGTAGGGATGTGTTTATTTTAGTGTGTTATTGTTTATCACGTTCATTCTCTGTTCATGTGGTGTATGTGTGTGTCTATTGGTAGTGGAGAGTTGAATGAGTGCGGACCCAGCCAATCAGGGGAGAGGGTGAGCCTATATAAACAGCCTGCTCTGCATTTATTAACTCTCTCTATCTCAGTGTCTCGGAGGCTCGTTGTGGAGGTTCCATCTCAGTGTTTTACACCACTAGCACCAGTACCTGTACCAGTAGTGAGGGATCAGCTGTTGCGGAGTGAGAGAGTTGCCTTGTTTTCAGCGTGCCTCCTGCGCTGCGCCGGTCGTTAAAAGCTTTATGTTCAGAAGTGAGTGTGAGTGAGTGAACGCTTGTGAGCTGCTTTCTCCCCGTTTGCCTTCCTAGTAAGAACTCTGTGTTTTTTCTGCTATTCTTTTGTTTGGGTTTGTGAGCGGGTTATTGTTTAGCGATTCAGTTGGTTGTTTAACGGTGGTAACCGTTAAATTGTTTTGTTTGTTTGTTTAATGTTTCGTGCATTGTAAATAAATCACCTTTTAGTTTTTAAAAGATTGTCAGTTATAGCTTCTCTGAAAACATATTAAATCCTCTGATCTTCTCTACTATTACTCACTGTGCGGTCCATGAGCCAATTATTTAACACCGAAGCTGGGCCATAACACACCAGCTGCTATGAGGAGCCGATGAAGAGTGATGAAGAGGGGAGTAACATGAGCTCGCTTTGGTTCCTTGAAGATCTGCAGAGTTCTGGATCATCTGCAGAGGTTTGAGCACGTTTGCTGGAAGTCCTGCTAGGAGAGCGTTGCAGTAGTCCAGACGTGAGAGGACCAGAGCCTGAACCAGGAGTTGAGTTGCTGCTCAGTTAAGAAGGGCCTGATCTTAAAATGTTGTGCAGTGCAAATCTACACGCTCCAGTTGTGTTTGAGATGTAGTCTTTGAAGGACAGCTGTTCATCAAAAATCACTCCAAGATTCCTGACTGATCTTTGTTTTTGGTAGAATTTAATTGGTGTGTTTAGTAAAAGTATCTTTTAGTTACTATAGTTTTATTTTGGTAGATATATTATATATAATATTACATTCATATGTTATAATAGTAATATAATTTCCTGGATTTGTGAGTGGGTGCCAGAAAATGCCACTTTTATATTTATTTATTTATATTATTTTATTTTTTAAGAATTTCTGTAAAAAGACATCTCCACATAAATGAAGAACCATCAGCTACAGCTCAATACAGCTAAACCAGAGCTGCTGGTAGTCTCTGTAGGATTTCTTTTATTTGAGCAACATCATCAGCGGATCCCCGTAGCCTTCGGAGAAGCTGTTTGAGTATATTCAAACAAAGACTTCTACTAACACAGAGTTTTATGTCGCCTTATATACTCTCAAAGAGAGAGGTGGTCAGGACACACAAGAATAGTCAGAGTTTCAACCACCTGTCCCCAAAACATATGGTGTGCAGGACCATTTCAGGAGAAGATGGACTGTGGCAGTTGCATAAATAAAACACAGGTTATTCTAGTCACATTTACCACACAGAGAGTCTCACAAGGACACAGAGTATATAATAAGAATTCCTTATTATTCTTACAGTCCCCTCTTTTGGGCTTGAAAAGCCTAAGAAACCCTTCACTTTAGAGGAATTCTTACATTTCTTCTCTCTGTCATACTTTCGATAGTCGCGTACACACGGTTCATCAAGCATTGCATAAGAGTCGGACCACAGCAGCAAAGCAGTATGAGAATGATTGCTATGGGAACAAATGTTGATAACAAGGGTGAGAGCCAGCCAGACAAATTAGGAAACAACCATTCCCATCCTCAGCCCTGGTCACTCTTCCAATCCTTAGTCATAGCTTGCCTCAGGGCTACCAATGTATCAAGGGCTTTTTTCATTTTGTCACTATGTACGTCATCTGGGATAAATGTACAACACGTTGTATTTAGCAGTACACAGACTCCTCCTGAAGAAGCAGTCAGTAAGTCAAGAATCATTCTATTTTGCATTACCATAGTTCTGAGATTATCAATTTCCTTATTCTGGTTCTGATCAATATCAATTGTAGCATTTAAAAACAAACCAAATCTGTAGGCCAGGGTCTCTAATTGGAGCATAATTTTCCCTACTCCCATGTGTGGTACCAGTGCCAGCGTGACCTTGCCTCCCGTAGTCCAGATTTTAAATTCTTCAGGAACAATCGACCCCCAGATTGGGTCGTGTGGCTCAAAAGAGCGCACACTCCTTCTGCTTCGCACCCGCTTAGGGTGACCAACTTCGAGGTTGGGTTTGCCTTCGTCCCCAGCCGTAGCTGTGACAATAAAAGTATGATCCGTTACATGGATGGGGGCGCATCTACCTGTCCAGTTAGCAGGCAGAGCAAGGTAAGCCATGTATCCACACAGCCACCAGCCACCCTCCACTATATATGTGCCGTTGGAGAGGTCAGATGATGTAGGGTCAGAAAGGCTCTCCACACTGGTAACACCACAATTTTTCTCATCAATTTCTCCCATGAAAATATTTCCCTTTACTTGTTTATAGCAAACTCTGTGTATTTTACTATGGTTTATAAATATTTTGTGTCCTACTAATTTTCCTTTTGGGGCTTTACTGCCTATTTTAACCCAAAATTTAGAATCACATTCAACGTTATCCATTGTTCTGTTCAACTCCCAATCTTCAATCGTTTGCTCAAATGTTCCTGTGAGAAGAAGTGGAAGAAACTCATCGGCATACCCTAAGGAGGCTATGCTAGCAAAACAAGCGGCGTTAGGCCCGCTCATATGTTTTCCATATAAGGTGACCTGTTGGGCTGAGTGGGGCATAACAGAACAGACATAGCAATTAGAAACATTATATGATTTAGCCAAAACTTTTGCATATTTATACCACAAATTTTCTTCTATAGGGTTCGTGCTTTGCTCTTTGGTCCAGTCGAAATGTCCATGTTCACTCCAGCGTCGATATCTGGTCAAAAGTTCTTTAGTTGGTGGATTTCCACAGACTACTTGGTAGTTGAAGTCCATCAGGAAATGTCTCAGAACCAGTCCGCAGAGGAAGAGTTTCCAGATCATTGTGAGGTTGCCAAGTTCTTTTAATAATGCTCAGAATGGAGGTTAAGCAGTTGTTGGCTTGGCCACCAGAGTTCTCTGATGGGGGTTCCCTAGGAACAGAGAAACCTCAAGACAGATTATGGGAACTCTTTTCATTGCGCACATATTCATAATAACCCAAAATAATTCACATTGTTTCAGGAGCTTGTTTTACTCTAGAAGCATGAATCCATTGTGAAAAGGAGGAAGTTAATACAGCTGTTCTAGTGACGGCAACAATCTCAGTAGGAGTACTATATTTGTGTTCAGAGAAATTTTCTCCTAATTTGTGAAATTGCTTTATCAAAACTTTATCTCCAACTTTAAATGGTTGTGTACTGTCCTCAGACATTGGTGCCGCTTCTGAATGTATCTTTTGCCAATAATGGTTCAGAACCTCAATTAATTGATTCATATATTCTCTTAAATGAACATCACCCGAGCCATCCCCCACAGCGAAGCTGCCTCCTCTCCAAGGGGCTGGAAAAGGTCTACCCATCACTGTTTCATAAGGCGACAACCCCTGGAGTCCTTTGTGTGGGGACATTCTCATTTTTTCACCTGCTTCCTTCAAAGTCAAACGATTTCTATCACACAGGTGATATTTTAGAATGTCTCTACATGCGGGAAGACAATTATTCAGGAAGGTAGATAGGAACATGGGGTCAGCTCTGGACATGTCCAGTTCAAAACCCCCTACATGCATCCACGTATCTGCAAAGCGCTTGTAGAAATCTGAGACGCTCTAATTCTTTTCCTGTTTACAGGATGTCACATGAGAGAGGTCTCTGTTGACTGTTTTTTTTTAACCAAATATTTGGTAAGATCCCTGGCGAGGAGCTCAAGCAATTCACCATGATGCTCACGCCAGGGCAGAGTCAATTTTGGTTTGGCCCCTCTCTTTGAGCTTGCACCACCCTTTACATCCTCCTCCTCATCTTCCTGTTCCTGCTTTAATTTGTCATGTTTTAGGTCTAAAGCTGCCACCTTTTCAATTATTTCTGCTTCATCATAGCTGGCGCCCAATTTGCTTTGCAAAATAAATCGGTAATCAGCACCAGTTAGCTGACAGTGTCTAGAGCTCTGAATCAGCATTCTGACAAAAGTGGTTGGGTCTTCTGGGCTGGGAAGGAGCGAGATCAAATCTTTCAGTGCCGTAGGGGAGGGAGGAATAATATCAATCCCCTTTGCTCTCGCAATCCAAACTGCTGCTATGTTTTCCCCCATAGACGGGCCATCTTTATTGGCGGCGTCCCTTCGTTGTCGTGTTTCGTTATTAATTTTGGAGATAGAGGGATACATTTTAGAAACGGGAGCGCGGGCTTCAGATCGGGATTCACTTTCTTTCACAGCGCTGAGCGCTGAAGCGGTGTGAAAGAAAGAAACATCTGTTTTCATCTCTTGTGTGAGAGCGGGCGCGGGAAGAGCTGTGTGAGAGCAGGCGCAAGCGGGGCTATGTATGGTGGCGGAGGAAGAGAAGCTCTGCTCACAGCGCAAACATTATCCGCTTTCTTTCGTTTGTCAGGCTTTGGTACAGTTTTTAAC
This sequence comes from Danionella dracula, assembly GCA_900490495.1. Classification (NCBI taxonomy): domain Eukaryota; kingdom Metazoa; phylum Chordata; class Actinopteri; order Cypriniformes; family Danionidae; genus Danionella; species Danionella dracula. Next base: position 689,285 of record UELW01000966.1, on the reverse strand, counting down.
ACAGATTTTGGCACAAAAATGTTTTTCTTTTTTCTCCAGGTTGAACTCATGTCATACCACGTGCCATAAGCAGCCTTCATATAATCTAAATTCCAATCTGGATCTCCCATTCCACCATAAGTCAAATCATGTGCTGTTTTTAGATCGCTCGGTTCAAATGAGCCTTCGCGAGGGAAGTTACGCCATTGTGGCTGTTCTTCCGTCCATCCCGCGAGGCTGGAAACGTAGGGTTGGGTAAAATAACCCCAGCCACAACGTTCCATCCAACTAAGGGCAGTTTCGCCGGGCTCAGGCTTCGGATGAGTTTGACCCATATTACAAAGGCTTTTTTTTTTTCAGGGGATCCACTAATGATGCTGCTCCAATGCTCAACAAGTTTAAAAAGGTTTTTATAAGTATGTTATTGCCGTAAAATAAATCCCTTATTTATACGCGCAATCTTAGGCAGAGTACGCTACTCAAATTTCTATACTTCATATCACAACCATGTGATCTTCTGTTGAATGGCTAACCTAAATTTAATCAGGTACGAAACACCATAACAGGATAACTCTAATTTATATTCATATCACAACCATGTGATTTTCTGTTGAATGGCTAACCTAAATTTAATCAGGTACGAGACACCATTACAGGATAACTTTACTAATCTGACTCCTATTTTATATCACAACCATGTGATCTTCTGTTAAATGGCTAATCTAAATTTAATCAGGTACGAGACACCATAACAGGATAACTCTAATTTATATTCATATCACAACCATGTGATTTTCTGTTGAATGGCTAACCCAAATTTAATCAGGTACGAGACACCATTACAGGATAACCCATTTTCTTACAATTTCTTATCACAAACGCGTGATCTTCTGTAGAGTGGCTAACTCGAATTTAATCAAGTACAAGACACCACTCTCACAGGATAACCAGTTCCTAATTTCTTACTAATCTACAATTTCCTATTTTAATTATCTCTTATAATCTTCCTACAAACAAGACCCACCTGGGCAGGCAAGGAAAAAATAGAATTCGCTTACCTGCACAGGCGGATCACGTCGGGGTCACCAAGTTGTAGGATTTCTTTTATTTGAGCAACATCATCAGCGGATCCCCGTAGCCTTCGGAGAAGCTGTTTGAGTATATTCAAACAAAGACTTCTACTAACACAGAGTTTTATGTCGCCTTATATACTCTCAAAGAGAGGGGTGGTCAGGACACACAAGAATAGTCAGAGTTTCAACCACCTGTCCCCAAAACATATGGTGTGCAGGACCATTTCAGGAGAAGATGGACTGTGGCAGTTGCATAAATAAAACACAGGTTATTCTAGTCACATTTACCACACAGAGAGTCTCACAAGGACACAGAGTATATAATAAGAATTCCTTATTATTCTTACAGTCTCTCCTAACCCTCTGTGCAGCAGGACCTCATCATTCAGCTGAGATCCTCAACTATCAGATCTTCTCCTTCAGTCAGGAATCTCTGAGTGATTCTGGAGGAACAGCTGACCTTCAGAGACTATAAGAGCTCAGCTCTGCTGAACATCAGAATCATCAGAACCTTCTTAACAGAACACACAACTCAACTCCTGGTTCAGGCTCTGGTTCTCTCTCCACCGGAGTACTGTGATGTTCTTCTAGCAGAACTTCCATCAAATGCTCTCAGACCTCTTCAGATGATCCAGAGATCTGCAGCTTGTCTGATCTTCAAGGAACAAAAGGACCCTATGTTTCTCCCTTCTTCATCTCTTCACTGGCTCCCCGTCACAGATCAATTTGATTTGAATTCAATTCAATCAATCAATCAATCAATAAATCAATCCAAATGTTTGATAAAGTGCTTTTTAGCAGTTGATTCAAAACTACTTCACAAAGGCCTAGTGTGGACTAAGTTGGGTTAAAATAGGAATGAAAACTACCATATAATACTAGTTTAAGGATTGTAAAGTAAAGTTTATTAGTGTGAGAAAAATGTTGATTTGAGCTGACCAGAAGTTTCTGATTTTCTATAAAAGCCTGGTTTTAACGAGTTTGGGGGAGAAATAAAGCAACCAAGACATTTTTTTTATTGATGTGAGAAAAAACTGAGAACCCAGAGTAAAACACACACACGCATGTGGAGCAAAGTTCTCCTCCGGTGAAGAACCCCCTGTGAGGTCACAGAGAGCCTCGCTGACCGAGGAGGTGCTGATCACCTCCCCAGCAGAAAGAACTTCTGAACTTAAAATCCAACAAGAAAATTCACTGGTGTTAGCTTACAAAACCATCTCTAGATCTGCCTCTGTCTACCTTCACAAAGTCCTACAATCCTCCTCCAGAAGCTTGAGTTCAGAGAAGAAGCAGCATCTTCTGGTTCCGTCTCAGAAAGTCAAAAAACCTCAGCAGAACTTCATCTCTCGCTGTCCCCAGCTGCTGGACGAGCTGCAAATCTCTTCTCTTCCATCAGCTTATTAAAAATCTTCCCTTTTTTGCTTATTTTTTCTTCTTCCAAACACTCCTGTGTTTGAGTGATCTTCTGAGAAGACCTCAATCTTGAACCACTAAAGATCTTTGACACACTGATTATTGTCTCTCTCTCTCTCTCTCTCTCTCTCTCTCTCTCAATTGTGAGGCGCTTTGGAGAAAAGCATCTGCTAAACACATAAATGAAAGTTTGAGTTTATGTCGTATGTGTTTGATAACAGAGGATTGTGTTTCTCAGGTGATTTCTGTGAATAGTAGAGTTTCATCAGGATTGAGCTCTGAACTCACTGATTTCTTCTTGTTCTAGCCTGAACCTCTGAACCTTTTATTCTGATCCTGGAATAATTCAATCTCTCTCTGATCATGAAGCTGCTGTTTCTCTGAGCTGTAGATCCTGAACTGAGAGACTGAAGAGTTGATTCTTCTCTGCAGGTTGAGATCTTGTGGTGTCTCAGATGAAGGTTGTGCTGCTCTGGCTTCAGCTCTGAGATCAAACCCCTCACACCTGAGAGAACTGGATCTGAACTTTAATGAAGATCTCAGAGATTCAGGAGTGAAGCTGCTCTCTGATGTTCTGAAGGATCTTCTCTGTAAACTGGAGACTCTGAGGTGAGATTGATTTCTCTGGAAGTTATTCTCAAAGCAAAGAAACTCAAATGAAATGTAAAGTTAACAAAAATGAGAAGCATTGAATCTTGTGTGAAGTCATTACATTTAAAACCTCCTCTCCTTTTTTCTTTTAAAAATTTTCCCAAGACTGTAAATTAAGTTAAATTAATATATTATATAAATACAATTTATGTCTGTGTTTATTGTTCTGGGTTATCACTTCTTAAAAATGCACACATTAACAAAGACATTCACAGCTGTAGATCCTGAACTGAGAGACTGAAGAGTTGATTCTTCTCTGCAGGTTGAGTTCTTGTGGTGTCTCAGATGAAGGTTGTGCTGCTCTGGCTTCAGCTCTGAGATCAAACCCCTCACACCTGAGAGAACTGGATCTGAACTATAATAAAGATCTCAGAGATTCAGGAGTGAAGCTGCTCTCTGATGTTCTGAAGGATCCTCTCTGTAAACTGGAGACTCTGAGGTGAGAATGGTTTAAATCCTCGACATCTTTCATCTCCTCTTTCAGGTTTTACTGTTTATTATTGACAACGAAATAAATGATATAGGGAGGAGTGTTGATTCATTGATTAACACGAGCAGTGAGAATCACGAGCGCGCACCTGGTTCCTCCAAGTCTCGATCGAGATTTACTTTCTTAGACTTTAACTTGTAGGTGTGTGGATCTGACTCAGATTTGATCGTTGATCCGGATCGAGATCAACAAGACAAGTTCCTGCTTCAAATAAAACATTGGTTTGTTCAGAAAAGGGTTTATATTCAGCTCCTGATCGAGGACTCGAGACACGAGTTTTCTCTGACGCGCTCTTAGACACGATGGCAGGACACTGTCTCAAAGTAAAATAACGTTTTTTTCAGAAATGAGTGGAATTTGTCCAACATCAACCTGTGTGAGACTCCAGACAACTCAAAGAAAGAGAACTTCAGGTCACCAGTGTGTTCTCTTACAGTTCTCTTACAGAGCGCCAGAAAATGTCTCTTATTTTTATATATAAAACTTGACAGGAATAGTTTACATCAGTCGCGCATTTCTTATTAGGAGGAGAAAAATAACTTTATTAAATGTAATCTAAAGGCAATCTCTGCTGTAAGTAGATTATTTTAATAAAGCGTATGATTTGAAAGGTGTGATGCTGTGGAGATGTTGCTCACAGAGATCCGAGCGTCGCTCAGAGAGTTTGTGTCTTTGCTCAGACGCTTGAAGAATTAGAACATTGTATGAAGGGGTTTTTATTTAACTTAAAATAATCAGTCAAATACAGCAGCTGGAAGTTTACGTGGAACACTATCACGACAGAAACAAGGAGCTCCTGAATATAACAGATTTATTTCATAAATCAAGATGAGTTACAGAAAACAGATCTTCTCTGATAATTCTCATCATACTGGATATAAATTATAGATAAACTGAGCAATCCAAGAGATCATTAATCATTACTTTCAACAGTTTTGAGTCTTATTTGTGATGATGTTTGTGTTTTATGTGTGTTGAGTTTATATCGTATGTGTTTGATAACAGAGGATTGTGTTTCTCAGGTGATTTCTGTGAATAGTAGAGTTTCATCAGGATTGAGCTCTGAACTCACTGATTTCTTCTTGTTCTAGTCTGAACCTCTGAACCTTTTATTCTGATCCTGGAATAATTCAATCTCTCTCTGATCATGAAGCTGCTGTTTCTCTGAGCTGTAGATCCTGAACTGAGAGACTGAAGAGTTGATTCTTCTCTGCAGGTTGAGTTCTTGTGGTGTCTCAGATGAAGGTTGTGCTGCTCTGGCTTCAGCTCTGAGATCAAACCCCTCACACCTGAGAGAACTGGATCTGAACTTTAATGAAGATCTCAGAGATTCAGGAGTGAAGCTGCTCTCTGATGTTCTGAAGGATCTTCTCTGTAAACTGGAGACTCTGAGGTGAGATTGATTTCTCTGGAAGTTATTCTCAAAGCAAAGAAACTCAAATGAAATGTAAAGTTAACAAAAATGAGAAGCATTGAATCATGTGTGAAGTCATTACATTTAAAACCTCCTCTCCTTTTTTCTTTTAAAAATTTTCCCAAGACTGTAAATTAAGTTAAATTAATATATTATATAAATACAATTTATGTCTGTGTTTATTGTTCTGGGTTATCACTTCTTAAAAATGCACACATTAACAAAGACATTCACAGCTGTAGATCCTGAACTGAGAGACTGAAGAGTTGATTCTTCTCTGCAGGTTGAGTTGGTGTGGTGTCTCAGATGAAGGTTGTGCTGCTCTGGCTTCAGCTCTGAGATCAAACCCCTCACACCTGAGAGAACTGGAGCTGAACTTTAATAAAGATCTCAGAGATTCAGGAGTGAAGCTGCTCTCTGAACTGAAGGATGATTCTCGTTATAAACTGGAGACTCTGAGGTGAGGATTGTAGATTAGTGGATCAAGTCCAGATATGTTGAAATGGATCTCTTTGCTTGTTATAAACATTTATTTATTGTTTTTTTCTCCTCTTTGGTGTAATTAAACCCTCAAACAGACCGAGCACACAAACCCAAGAGTGAAGTGGAATAATAAAAGAAGTGAATTATGAAACAAAGTGAACAATATCTTTCCAGAAGTCATGCACTACTTCATGTTCTCAGACGCAGTGTGTGAAAGAACCTAGCTTCTTATTTTATTAAAGTAAAGATCAGGTAGATCAGTAGATTCTCATAGTATTTTGTTTCTTTTTCACCGAGCTGTTTAGTAACGACTACTCGACGTGCTTTTGAAGAAACTTCTAGAAACTATTTTCACTACTCGTGAACGTAAGGTTCTTTAAAGCAAGTTTAATATAGCTGAAGCGAAACTTTTTCTTATTCACCGAAAGCCGTGACACGAAATCCTGTAAATCAGTGCTCAGATCAGTTCCTAAAGTATGAGGAATAATTGAGTCTAATTAATGATTAAGTAGGCGTCACGGTGGTGCAGTGGGTAGCACGGTCGTCTCACAGCAAGAAGGTCGCTGGTTCGAGCCTCGGGTGGGTCGGTTAGCATTTCTGTGTGGAGTTCTCATGTTCTCCTCGTGATCGCGTGGGTTTTCTCCGGGTGCTCCGGTTTCCCCACAAGTCCAAAGACATGCGGAATAAGTGAATTGAGTAAGAAGAATTGCCCATAGTGTTAAAGTGTGAATGTGTGTGTGAATGTTTCCCAGCGATGGGTTGCGGCAGGGAAGGGCATCCGCTGCGTAAAACAAATGCCAGAGAGTTGGTGGTTCATTCCGCTGTGGCGACCTCGAAAGGGAATAAAGCCTACATGAAGATGAATGAATGAATGAATAATGATTAAGTAAGTTTTCAATCTCTAACTATTGATAAAGAGATGCACAACAATAAATCTGATTTACAAACAAATAAATGTTCATTCATGAATTAAAGCTAAATCCACAAATATATTTTGAAGAATCACATGTACAAGTGCATTTTGGTTTATTTGTGGATCTATCGAGCCAGAACGATCTCAAAAATATTTCAGTTCATAAATAAATAGCAGAATTTAAATGTACAAAATGCAATTTGTATATGCGAAACAATGTTCGTACATTTCCAAGTGAAAGCATAAATATTCTCCTCAATCCGAACACGTGAGGGTTTTACCTGAATTATTTGAAAACAGGTTCACAGATGTGATTTTATTAAATGTGCTTCTCATGAAATATTTACGCTTTGCTGATTGTGGATTTGCTGCTTCATGTACGAGTACGCTCCGCTCTGAGTTTGTGCTCCATTCTTTTGAGACTCTTCTTCATCGACTCTTTATAACATGGACGCAGAGTTCGGGACGTCAGCCATAGGGTTCCTGCAAAGTCAGAATGGGAAGAGCCAGTGCTCGTCCTCAGAGGCGGGACATGACCGGAGTGAAGGTGTCTGATTGGCAGAAGTTTAATTTTGAATATTTTAAACAACACATTTAAAAATAATTCACCTCCTCAGAGTGTTTATGAAGGTCAAAACTAGAATCAACAAACCTGATGGAGCCAGGAGTGAAAACATGTTTTTTTCAGCTTCAAAGTTGTTCAGTTTTAACATTGGAATGAATGAGCACCTGCTCACTTCTGGAGTCAGCCTCAAGTGGCCGCTCGAGGAACTGGAGCTCAGTCACTTCCTGTCGAGCTCTTGAACAATATTAACTGTAATTATATTTCTAAAAAACAGCTTCAATGCTTATATTAAAGCAGTCCTTCAGTCTTTCTCCAATAACAAAGCTTTAAAGTACATTGAAAATCACCAGAAAAGGCTTTGATTGATTACTGGAGAGAGAAATCTTTATAAAATAACTCTTTAAACAGTTTGAGTTCTAGAGCGCTGATGCAGTAATGTCTCTCTGTTTTATTCACAGGTTTTAGAAGAGTTTCTGATCTTCTCAGGATCTTCTGATGATGAATAAAGATCTCTGCAGACCCTCGAGTCACGTTCAGCTGAATCATCAAACACACAGAGACCATCAAACACAGCTTTTATTTTTATTCCTCAGTAATTAAACTTTAGAAATCTCTAGAAATTAATCTCTAGAAACGATTGATTGTTGATCCTGTGTTATATTTTCTTTGTTTTGTAATAGATTGAGATGAAACTCCAGAAGATGATTCTCTTTAAAACTGATTTTGATCGGATCAATCTCTCACTCGTTACTCGATTTTACAAACTGCTCGTTTTTTTCTTCATCTTAACATATTCACAGTCAAACTGAACCGTTATACATTTGCATAAACACCATGTGATGTACATTCTCCGCCCCCTAAAGGTTTATATCAGTGCAAACATAAAAGTATTGCAGGTATATGTGTTTCATGTCATTAAATTAACACATATGGCGTTATGAAACTAACATGTAATGCTAAATAGAATATGTGATGATGATGATGAAGATGTTGTGTAAGGGAGGAAAACCTCACACAGCCATAAGCTTGCTTCTTGTAAGTAAATATGTAAACAAGACATTTTATAGTACTCATTTTTGGACCCACAATCTGGAAACTTTGCGCCGGGAAAACCAGGAATTGTGATAATTGTGGAATCGAGGAAACAATAGAACATGTAATACTTAAATGTACAAATTAAATGGAAAGAAAAGAAATGATGAAAGAGATTAGGGAAATAATAAAAGAGCCAATAACAATAAAAAATATTCTTAATTAAACAAAAACATATATTTATAATGTATAATTTTAGAACATAAATGAATAATAATAGGAAAGGTTAATTTTCCCTCCTTCATATATAGTTCATACTACTTTTCAGAGTCGACTCCAAGTTCAAACAAGTCTGAAACGAGACCGAGTTCATAGAAAGATGGACTCCAGACCAGACTCGAGTACTGCAGCTCTACTGTGTACATCTTGTGTTACTCAAATCCATAATCAATAATAGTCCACACAAAGTCTGTGAAATACAGGTAAAATATCCATCTTTTTAGGAGGCAAAATCAAAATAATCCAGATTTATTTAAAGCTACAGTTTTAATTAGGTGTGATCAATCTTATAAAGAACAAATACATAATTTAGGTTGTGTAGAACCTTTGTCCTCTTCACTTGTCTCACTGCTGTCCAGCATCTTTAAGGGGTTCCTGTCTTCAGGCAAGTTCTCCTCCTCTCACCAACTTCTCCTCCAATCCCTGAGAAGGAGAAAAACAACATCATGAGAAGATACACTGTTCCTGGGAAGTTTCACCCAATTGAAGTCACATTCATTATTATTGTATGAGCTCATTCAATGATGTGGAAGGAGTTCCTCTTTCTAAGATAAACTTAGAGTGGGACTCTCAGTGTCTCAATCTGAAGCCCCCCAGAGTTCACTCTCAGATCTCACAAGGCCATAAATCAGCTTCCACTTGTTGCAGGACTCATGGTTCATTTTGTAGCGATCGTCTTTCACATTGCCTTCTCTTTGCTTTTTCTTCAGCTTTCAAGAGATTCACCTATTCTCCCTATCTGTCTACTTTCATTTCCCAAAGAGACAAAGAAGGAGAATCTCACCATTTGAGAAGATGTTTCGGCTCATACCCAATGATCCTCCATCCTCATCTCCATGCCTCCCTCTGGTCCTCCTTATCTCCTCTCTTGAGTACTTCAAGGTCTCTGACTCCTAAGAGCAGAGCTGACAGAGAGCCACACAAAGATCAGCAGCAAAGAGCTTTAATGTAACTGAAAACTCCCAATCATCTCTATTGATTAATGCATGATTACTACTTGTAAATAATTCAGATGAGTATAATACTTAGAGTAAATGACTGCAATCAAACAAGATTAAATGCATATGCTGATTATTAAAACGATTATAGTCCTTCAGATTAAAGCAAAGCTCAATCTACCCTAAAAAGCTAAATGGGGTAATTGTTATGTTGCGCAGATTAACAACATCTACTTTAAATTCACAGATCATTATGAAACGAAGGAACTGTGTTGATAATAAAGAACACCCGAACACTTCTCTCTGCAACCTGTACAAGGTTGCTCTTCTCTCTGAAGCTCACAGATGTTGAGGGCTTTCCTCACACATGATCTTGAGATTCCTAAACACTGACACAGAGGCTCTGAAAACACTGAGTTCTCCTCACAGGGAGCATAAAGAACTGAGTAGTGCTTTCTTTATTAGACTGCTTAAATATAGTCATAAATCAAAATAAAAATTTTTGTTAATGATTCTTAACTCTTAATTATGAAATAAGCACATTTCCAAGCATATGACTACAATCACACAAAGTTATTGAATATAATGATTACCAAAAAGTCTGTCTTCCCTCAGTCGGTTTAACAGCTGAGCTGTAAAGAGAAAAGAAATGTCTTCAGGAGATCTGGCAACAACACTGTCAGAGTACTGTCTTCAATTCATCATTTCATTAAAATCTATCTGTAGGTCCAAGATCGCAAATTCCTGTCTTGAATCTACCATTGAGTAGTTGTGTAAAGAGGGTTCTTACGTTGTCACAGTTGTTCCGAAAATTTTATTTATTTTCATCACGGAGACAAACACTAGAAAATGAAATCAATTCCATAACATAAATTAACTTATAATTGCGTTCCTTGAATCCAATAACACAAAAATTTTACTTTTCACCTAAATTCCTTACAATAAAATAAAGACGGTAAGAAAACTCTCCCCAGACTTGCCCCAACATCCCCGTTCAAGTCCACAAAAGTAGGCGTGACTTAAAGAACCCGAAACTAGGTGCAATGACCTACTTAGATAAATTACATGTATATGTACATTTACAATATTTGTACAACAACAAGAAGAAGAAAAAACTAACAAATTGTCAATAAACATAAATACCAACAAATGAGTTTGGCTCTTACATTCCAGCCCCTAATTGTCATTGTTCCACATTACAATTACCAACCAAATAAAGGTAGCCGAACAACATCCTAGACTAAACCCATTAAAAAATTACTTAAACATAAAAGCTGTCAAATATAACATATAAGACTTTGGTCTTATGAAAAGTGCAATCTATAAAGAATTTGTAAATGATTACAAATCAGACTCTAAAAGTAAGCAGAGCTTGTGAACAGGTCTCAGGAGAGTGTTTGTACTGGTTTTTATTTGTACCTTTCTGACAAAACTCTTGTTGTCTGCAAAAGTTTGTATCACGCGACCCATTACCCATGAATTACGCGGTGCTGAGTCGTCAGCAACAAGCACAATGTCACCTATTTTAAGGCTTTTCATGATACTTTGCCATTTTTGTCTTTCCTGTAAGTCAGGCAAGTACTCCTTGACCTGACGCATCAGCCATGTACTGCACCTGGCGCCACCTATGTTTAGAGTACAGATTTGCTTGATCAAAAACTCCTGGAGAAATAGATGGTTTGACCTTCAGCAGTAACAAATGATTAGGAATGAGGGCCTCCAAGTCATTTGGATCATTAGACACCTTAGTGATGGAACGGCTGTTGAGCATTGACTCTACCTCACAGAAAAGTGTGTGCAAACTTTGAGACAGGGTGATCTTTTGTCAAAATTGTAGGGTACTTGGACTCCTCTGGCATTGCTGATCTACTCAATCTGCCTCCTACTCTTAGGATATCGTCTTGCATGAATGGTGACATCTTGGAAATAGTACTGTTGCGTTTAACAGTACAATTGTGGGATTTTTAATATTGTTTAATCAATGCTTATTAATGCTCTGTCGTTTAATCAACTGCTAAAATAACTTCTTTACAGCTTAATCAAAAAGACATTCCCTTTCAGCCTTTCTCCACTCATTTTTGGGATTGTTGAGTTGATGGGTGGGGGTTTATCAGATTCTTGTTAGCATGCTTTTAAATTATAATTGTATATGGGATCATTGATTTTGTGGGTGGGGGTTTAAGGGTTTTTACATTAGTAGGGCAGTAATGATAATTATATGGTATTAGAAAAGAATAGGTAATTTAAATGTGTGTATTAGAATAGTCAGAAGAAGATAAAGCCAGAAGCTAAAGTCTCTTTTGGGAAAAAGCTCTTCGAGCTTGACTCCCTGATTATAGATAACATTGATACAGTTCCAGGTGTGAGCATCTGCTCGTTAGTAGAGCCAGAAAGTTGTGTTATGAACAGAAAAGAGGGGATCTGAAAGTGCTGCTGCTGAAGGTCAGAGTGGGGGCGTCTAGAGCCACATACCTCTGAGAGCCGGTGGTTGAAACGGGAAGAACAATTACACCAGCTTAAAGCTACAACTGCCCAGGATTGGACTGTCCATGTCTCTCTCTCTCTCTCTCTCTCTCTCTCTGCTGGAAGGACGATCAGATGAGGAAGGAGGAGCCATCAAGTTCGAGAATAAATTGTATGTTTAATTATGCAAGGATTTGTCTTCTCTTGAGAACACCCAGCTGAACTGATCTTCATTGTCTCAGAATAATAAACCTCTGTTATTTGATTCTCAAACTGAAGTCCTGATAATTTTGAACAAGGATCCCTTGGATCCACAATTGGTGACCCCGACGTGATGGTCAAGGGACTGACCAATAATTGACCACAACGAGGAAGGATTCAAATTCAACATGAGTCGGCCGACTTAAAAATAGGTAAGCAAAAACCTGTTTATTCAACTTCTGCTATTGACTAAGACTAAATTTGTGTGTTGAATTTGATGGACACCCCATTTTAAAAGTAATATTGAAAGAGGTTGAAACTTTATTCTGTTACAATGAGACAAATAAAAATACTGTGTGGTTAGGTTTAAATTCCTTTAGAGAGCGGTTCAATGAAAATACTGTGTACGACATAATAAATTGGGTCAGTACAAAATTTAAGCATTTTATTGCTGATTAATGTTTGGAGCCAGTACAACATAAATTGGGTCAGTGCAAAATTCATTATTTCTGTTGTGTATTTGTTACTGCTATGTTTTTGTGCTTATTATTCTTGCTGTCTTTTATATGTTTGTGAAGAAAAATGACTGAGTTAAAGAGAAAGAGTGAGAAATATGATTGTGTGCCTGTGACCACACAGTGGAAAAATGTGGTGGATATGATGATAGCTCAAAAAGAACCAAAGGATCAGAAAGAGAGACAGAAGGAGTTAGAGAAGAAATGGATTCAACTGTGTTAAAGTGTCGTTGCCAGGAAAAATCAGAGAAATGGAAAAAAATGTACAACAGATTGAAGGGACAGTAAAATAGAAAAGTAGAAGGTGGTTGGTTGAGAGAAAGAAAAGTGATAAGGAGTGTGAAAAAAGCCGAAAGAATCTCCGCGCTTGGACTAGATTGGCTCTGACAGCAACAGCGTTAGAGAGGAAAGAGCAGAAGAAGGAAGTTCACCAGACAGGGAGTGAGAGTAGAATGACAGACAGGAAGCGCTTCACTGCCACCCTCTGCCCGGCCTCCAACCAAAATGCCTGGCCTCTACCCGAGTTTGTTTCAACCCCCTCCTTATGAACAACCCACTTCCACTTTGCAACAGCAAAATGTTATAGTGAAAGGAGGAACCATCGATGTAGACATACCAGATTTAAATGAATTAAATGATCAAGTGCAAGAACTAAAATATACTGTACACATAGAATTTGCTGACATGTCGAGGAAAGCACAGACAGTCATAGAAAAGATAGAGAGAAGCATTAGAAAGGAACAAGAAGAGGAAGAAGAAAAATCAGAAATAATTTCTGTTTCACAACACAGTATGCGATCTCAATACAGTGACGGGGAAGAAAGAGCAGCCTTGGAGTCAACTGCTAATTTGGAATAAAAAAAAAAAACAAAAACAAATAATAATTACTGGTAAAATGACAGAAGTAGATGAAAAGAATGAAAGCATTTCCATGTGAACAAGAAGCAAAAGTAGAGATATAAATGCAGATACAGCTCATTGGGCTGAAACAATATTTGCCCCCAGACTGATTAAAGACACAAAGAATATCCAGTGACTCAGTTACAGACCCCAGTGATGGTGAAACAGGCCATCCCTCTAATGGCTCCTCTGCTGCAGAAAGCAGATGGACGTGACGTGTACCAACCATGGACACAAACAGACATGAATGCTGTTGTGAGTAAATTACCACCACTAACCTCTGGAGGGAAAGTGGTGAGTAAACTCACTTCATTATGTCATGGAACTACACTGGCTTTGGGTGATGTGAGATGCCTTTTGGGTCAAATTAACTGCTGCACAAATGACAGACTTTGAACAAAATGCAAGAATTCTAACCTGTCAAAATGATGTTCCCTTCACACAGGTGAGCACTCTAATTGGCGCAGCACTGCGGGAGATGTTTCCTATTCCTCCTACAGTGTACAAAAACATTACATTTCGAATCAAACCTGGAGAGACCGGAGCAGCTTATCATTTTCGTCGTGCTAGTGAATGGGAATCAATGGTAGAAGAAAATTTTACTAATAATGCGGTGACCAAAAATATTTTCACAATGGCAGTGAAGCACGAAATGGAGTGAAGCAGGCCATGGACAATAATCCAGATATGCAGGGGGCTTCAAATGAGGTATGGGAAATACAATTGATTTTTCACACAGATAAGGCAATGGACAGGACAGCAAAGGATGAGGAAGAGATAGAGAAAACCATGACCAACTCCTGAAACTGCAGCTGGAAGCGGCTAGGAAGGGAGACAAAGAGAAAAAACCTTTAAAGCAGATGCCTCAACAAACAGAGAGCCAGCCTCAGCCACAATATTACACAAGCAGGTATGAGCAGCGCCCACAAGGGTGGAACAGACAGGAACAGAGAGGAAATAGAATAGGTGGAGGTGGGGGAGCTAATTACAGGAGTGAAAGATGTTGCTATGGGTGTGGCAGTATAGAACACCTCATTAAAAATTGCCCTGGCCAAGCCACTGGCAGAGGTCATTTCAGAGCACCGAATGCGGGGGGATGGGGTCCCCGAAGAGGAGGTGCCTCGGGCAGTCTAGGGGGACCAGCCCAACCTCCACAACACCTTCCATCATCCTCTCACTTTCAGGCGCCCATGTTCCCAACCTGGGGCCGACAGGATGGTGCGGAGCACTGTTGAAGGGGTCTACAGAAAACCACCATGAGGGGTTTGGCCAACTCACTCATGGAGATAGTGGTCAACAACAGACCACTAAGTGCCTTGGTGGTCACAGGGGCAACTTACTTTACGGTGACAGATCATATTGACAAGAGTAAACTGTCTACACAATGTGTAACCGTGAGAGGGTTTTCAGGTATGGCTGAAAAATGGCCTCTGATGAAACAACTACTAGTTAAAATAGCAAATCAATCGCTGAGTCATTCTTTCCTTTACTCCTGTAATGCACCTGTACCTCTACTAGGAAGAGATTTGCTGATCAAATTGGGAGCAAGCATCCTTTGTACACCAGAGGGCATAGTGGTGACCTTTCCGGACGAAACGGTAACTATCTGCTCAACACAGGCTAGCAGAGAAAGGAATCAATGGGTGAGGGTCAGAGAACTGATGCAGACATTTATTGGGTACAACTAGAAGACAGAGAAGATGACATGAGTGCCATCGAACTGTATGTTAAATGTAGCTCTTGAATTCACCTGCTAAATGTCTTTGTGCCTCCAATTGACCCTCTATGTTGTACACTTTTTATGACAGGAATGACATTACTCTATACCAGGAAGTGTTCCAGGAAGTCGAAGGAGACAGGTGGGTCCTGAGAGGAGAAGGAATCATGACAGGGAAAGAAGGAGTGGTAGCGGCAACACGCCTTACTGAAGAGCAGACGAAATGGTATGAAATGTCAGATACAGCAGCACCACACATTTCCCTAGCATTACATAAATAGGGCCCTTATTAGCATCTGACTAAATAATGCCAAATATAACACCTTTAAACACTGCCCCAGAAACCGACCTAAAACCTGTCAAAACCTAACATTTGCTATCGAAACATTGTCCATACCACGGAAACAGAAAATAACTATAAACAACAAATTACTTAACACCAATAATCTGATCAATATAAAACTAAACTACAAATTATACAACTCGCAAACGTACTCTCTAAAATTTGGTCTCCTAAACATTAGATCTCTTACACCAAAAGCTGTAATCATAAATGAATTAATCTCAGAACTGAACCTTGACATACTGTGCCTAACTGAAACATGGCTCACTCCAAACGATTATTTTGGATTGAATGAAGCGACACCCAAAAATTACTGTTACAATCATGAACCACGCTCACCTGGTCGTGGTGGAGGTGTTGCCACAATATATAGAAATACCCTAAACACAACCAAAAAGACAGAACATAAATTTAAATCCTTCGAAGTACTTGTGCTCCATGTTACACCGGCAAAATCAAAACAAAGATGTGCATTCTCTGTAACATTAGCTGTTGTCTACAGTCCACCAAAACACAATTCTAGCTTTCTTCAAGAATTTGCTGATTTTGTCGCACATCTTTTGGTCGAAGCAGATAAAATACTTATTTTTGGAGACTTTAACATCCATATCGATGACAAAAAAGACTCGTTGGGTATTGCCTTTACAGACCTCCTAAATTCATGTGGGTTTAAGCAAAATGTGGTCGGCGCAACTCACCATCTAAACCACACTCTAGATTTGGTTCTATCTCATGGCATTGACCTAAGTGACATTGTTATATCGCCTCAAAGTGAGGACATCTCAGACCACTATCTTGTATCTTGTGCTATGCAGATTATAAACATTAGCAGTAGCATTCAACGCTACCAACTAGGGAGAAATATAAACCAAAATACTAAAGAAGCATTTATAAGAAACCTACCAGATATTACTCAACTTTCTAGTGTACCTGCAGATGAAAATGAACTTGAAACCATCACCTACAGTTTGAATAATATTCTCGCTAACACCCTAGACACTGTAGCCCCGCTTAAATTAAAACAAGTCAGAGATAGACAGGCCACTCTGTGGTCTGATGATAATACAAAGGTGCTAAAAAGACAAACCAGAAACTATGAGCGTAAATGGAAAAAAACTAGATTGGAAGTAATCAAAATTGCCTGGAAAGAGAGCATGTCTAAATATAGACTAGCACTAAAAAATGCAAGAACTAACTACTATCACAAGTTAATAGAAACAAATCAAAATAACCCACGCCTCTTATTTGAAACAATGGCTAATTTACTATACAGTCAAACATCGACAGATTCAAATGCAGCTATAAAATTTAGCAGCAATGATTTTATGAATTATTTCTCAAATAAAATTACCTCTATCAGATGCAAAATTACTAAAACTCATATAAAAGCAGTTTAACTCAAACCCTATACCTTTGACTCACTCACTGCAGAATTTTTCAAATATTGACCTGAAAGAACTGCTAAAAATAATCACAGCATCTAAATCATCAACATGCTCTCTAGATCCTGTACCAACAAAATTACTGAAATAATTGCTACAAATAGCTCAAGAACCATTTCTAAATATTATAAACTCATCTCTAATGCTAGGTTACGTTCCCAAACAGCTAAAACATGCAGTAATTAAACCACTAATCAAGAAAACGCACCTGGATCCTACTGAGTTATCCAACTATAGGCCAATCTCTAACCTTCCGTTCTTGTCAAAAATATTAGAGAAAGTTGTTATAGCACAGCTCAGCTCCTTCTTACAAAAGAGCAACTGTTATGAAGAACTTCAATCTGGATTCAGAGCGCATCACAGCACAGAGACTGCGCTGGTTAAAATTTCAAATTATCTATTACTTGATTGGGATCAAGGGAATATCTCTCTTCTAGTTCTGCTAGATCTCAGTGCAGCCTTCGATACGATAGATCACAGGATTCTCCTCGAGAGACTAGAGAACGATGCAGGCATCCAGGGCCAGGCTCTAAGATGGTTTAAATCTTACCTCTCTGACCCGGAGTCAGTTTGTTCATGTAAATGGAGACTCATCGGACACAATAGCAGTAGAGTATGGAGTTCCTCAAGGATCCGTTTTGGGACCCATCCTATTCTCAATATACATGCTGCCCCTTGGCAAAATTATTAGAAGACATGGTGTTAGTTTCCATTGCTATGCAGATGACACCCAGCTCTATATATCAGCAAAACCTAACGACCCTTTAAAGCTAAATAAGATCTCAGAATGTGTCGCTGATATCAATGATTGGATGAATGAAAATTTTCTTATGCTAAATCCAGATAAAACAGAAATATTACTTATTGGCTCTAAAAAGCAATTACAGATTCTCTCTGCATTACATATGGAACTGGGGGGACACACTGTTAATTTTTCCACTACAGTTAAAAATCTTGGCGTTATTATAGATAGTGAACTGACGTTTAAGAATCATATCTCTTATGTTACTAAGACTGCTTTCTTTCACCTGAGGAATATTGCTAAAGTGCGGAACATGCTGTCTATCGTAGATGCAGAAAAATTAGTGCATTAGTTTTCTCCATTTCTTAGTTCCTGTTTTGTCTTTGTTTGTTTTGTTTGTTTTTTGTTTTTCAGGTCCTGTCCGGCAAACCGTTCATCGATGGATTTTTAGTTTGTATGTTCTTTATGCTGGGGAGGTGATTAGCGCCTGCCTCAGTCAGCGGGAGTCCCCTCTTAGAGGGAACTCCTGTCTGCTCTGCCTGATCCTCATGGGGACTTTGTGAAGCTGCTTTGAAAGCAATTGCTAAAGAAGCACTATATAAAAACTGATTGATTGATTGATTGATTGATACATACAGGACATGAAGCAAGAGAGCTGGGACAAATGGCCAAAAGATTACTACAGGTGACAGACTGGGAAGAAACAGGTAGAACTAACGTTGTGTACTCGAGAGCAGAGGAAACTTACTGGATTCAGGAAAACACAGAAGACGTAGGAGTATTAGTTCATGAAAAAATATCCAGGTGCCATGGCAGAGAAAACATGGATGGGGAAGGTTCAGTGGAGCTCATTGCATCACTACCTGAAGAATTATGGTCTCAAGGCCCCACGGATGTGGGATTTTGTAATGTAACACCTGTAACCTTTGAACTGACATCTACCAATCCTATATGGGTCCCACAGTATCACAACAAACCAGAAGCTGAGTAAGGAGTGGCCACTACAGTGGCTGGTCTCCTAGAGGGAGGAGTGATAACTCGATTTGACTCTGTGTGGAACACTACCCTCTTTACGGTTCCTAAAGCAGGTACACAAAAATACAGATTAGTTTATGATCTCAGACAAATCAATTCTGTGGTGGCAACACCTACATTGGCGATTTCTAATCCTTATCACTCTCTGTTTTGACACCATCTCAGAAGTGGTTCATGTGCATTGATTTGGCAATTGCATTATTTTGCATACAAATTGTAGAAGAATGTAAAAAGTATCTAGCATTTACTTTAAGGAAAAGCAGTACTCTTACAACAGATTACTACAAGGTTTTGTATTATCACCTGGAATTTTTAACAGTGTGCTAAAGCAACAACTTGTTGACTGTGAACTGCCAGAAGGGTGTGTCATGATAATGTAGGTTGATGACATTCTGTTAGCAGCTCCTTCACAAGAATGTTGCCTCCAAGCAAAGTCATTGATTCTGCAACAACTGCACAAATCAGGATTCAAAGTGAGCCAAGCTAAACTAAAAATTTGCAGAGCCACTTTTACTTTTATGGGAAGATTGATTACAGGGTCATCTCTGACCAGCACCCATAGGAGTAACATCCTCTTGTATCCTAAGCCAGTCACTGTTTCTGGCATGTTGTCTTTCTTAGGTTTAACTGGATTCAGCAGACACTACATACCAATGTATGTAGCATCAACAATGCCCTTAAGGCAGTTGGTGAAAGAAAAATGGATGAAGAATCTGAAAACAAGACTGGATTGGACACCGGAAGCGGAAAAATCTTTCATTGCATTAAAGCTGCAGCTTTCTAGAGCAGCTTCCCTAAATTGCCCAGAATACAAATCTCCATTTTATTTGGATGTCTCTGAAACAAAAACCTGTGCACATGGGGTGTTTTTCCAGAAACAGCACTGCCAAAGAAAAGTCTTGACCTATGACAGTGTTCTCTTGGATAACACTGAACAGAGGCAACCCACATGTGCCAGATTTGTAGCTGGATTGGCTAAAATCATTGACAAAACAAGCCACATTGTTAGGGGTGTGGGATTTATATTTTACTATTTATATTTTTAAAAAGTACTTTCTACTTTCTAAATTCTGATTAAAAAACTGAGGAGTTAAATAAGAAAATATTCATGAAGGTTCGTGTGTCTGAAACATCTGGACTCAGCAGATAAGAGGAAAGGCCCTGTTGCAACAGACAGGAAAACACCCGATTTCAGCAAAAAGGAACCATCCTGTACCAGTCGAGAAGGGGAGCATCCCACTCCAAAGGAGGGAGTAAAAACACCTGGTTTCGTTTCACCAGAAAGAGAAACATTGTCTTGTGAGCAGATAAAAGCTAGGGTTTTTTCAGAAGTGAGTCAGAGCATGTTAGATCTTCTCCAGCGCGCTGTAACTTCTGTTGATTTCTCCTTGCTGAATTCTTCATTAAAACTCGATCAGTTGGCAATCTGTCTCTTGGTCATTTTGAACATGCATTGGCCGCCTTAAAATCCAACAAACTGGTGACCCCGACGTGATGACTCTAAGAGACTCCTAAGAGATTCCTAAATTCAACACACGGAGGCGGCCGCCCTTTCTAAAAGGTAAGGAGAGACCTTTTAATTAAATTCTGCAATTGACTAAACTAAATCAAGTGTAGAATTGGGGTTTCTCTAAAGAACTGTCGATCATTTTATACAGATTTTGAAGTTTAAAGGAAAAAGCGATCTTTTCCGTGTTTCCAAATTCTTGACTGCAGGGAGAAATCAGCAGTGGAGGTATGAGAGAAAATACTTTGTGATAAGTGAAATGTATAAAGAAAAACTTTGTGATAAGTAAAAATACTTCCTGAAAAGTATAAAGAAAATACTTCGTAATAAGTGAAAAGTATAAAGAAATACTTTGTGATAAGGAAAAATACTTCGTGAAAAGCATAAAGAAAATACTTCGTGATAAGTGAAATGTATAAAGAAAAACTTCATGATAAGAAAAAATACTTCGTGAAAAGGATAAAGAAATACTTTGTGATAAGTAAAAAATACTTCGTGAAAAGTATAAAGAAAATACTTCGTGATAAGTGAAATGTATGAAGAAAAACTTCGTGATAAGTAAAATTACTTCGTGAAAAGTATAAAGAAAATACTTCGAGATAAGTGAAATGTGTAAAGAAAAACTTTGTGATAAGTAAAAATACTTCCTGAAAAGCATAAAGAAAATGCTTCGTGATAAGAAAAAAGTGTAAAGAAAAACTTTGTGATGAGTAAAAATACTTCTTGAAAAGTATAAGGAAAATACTTCATGATAAGTGAAAAGTATAAAGAAAAAACTTTGTGATAAGTAAAAATAGTTTGTGAAAAGTATAAAGAAATTCTTCGTGATAAGTATAAGTAAAAAATACTTTGTGAAAAGTAAAAAAGAAAATACTTCGTGATAAATAAAAAATACTTTGTGAAAAGTATAAAGAAAATACTTCGTGATAAGTATGTAAAGAAAATACTTCGTGAAAAGCATGTAATGGTTGTGTGAGGACAAGCTCACGAGTAGTGAACTGTGTTTGACAATTGAGAGAAATTTAGCGGACCCGTTTTCAAAAGCCCCAGTTCTGACGAGGATTGGTGGAAGTTGAAAACTGTGAAATCCCTTTGTCTGCGGTGTAGTGGAGAGCCACTATAAAAACAGCCAATTTGACTCTAAATCAAACAGTAGGAAAGAATAGGGAAAGCATTAAATATTGAATAGGGAAAGACAGGACTTTTTGAAATCTAAATAACTACTGTATCAGAGAAAAGCAACCATGGATGAGGAATTTGATCAAGAGTTTGAGGTGACAATGGGAAAATATGAGTGAAATCATTACGACCCCATGGGACCCAAAGAAATCAAAGCGTGCCAGCAGGAATTAGAGACTTGTCAAAAAAAAATAATAATAGAACATTTTGGGCCAATAAAAAAGAGAAACTTGGTTGCAACTACACATATTTTTATGTTATAGCGCATGCGAATAAGTAAAAGCCCAGATTTTCATTGCATATGACACATATGTGTGATGAAATCTGTGAATGTGTGAGAGTGACATCTGTGGTTGAATGCAGTGGGAAGTACTTTCCTAATAACGCTGGGGAAAATTATTAAAATTCAGAAGTTTTAAGCTTAAACTTTAATATTTAGTTACTAAATTATAAAGAGTATAAATTGAAACAAGCATAAAATAAATCTATCAAACAACTTTGATTAAATTTGTGGAAGTAAATTATTGCAACATAATTATACATCTACAAATTGGAGAAAAAAACTAGAGGATGAGGATTAAAAAGTAAAAGGAAAAGAAATTAAACTAACTGCTTTTATGCTGAATTAAATTTAGCAAAACACAAATCAAACATGCTATAGAAGACAAAATCTTGCTAATGTAGACATGAAATTCACAATAGTTACGTTGAAGACATGTAATTTGACTCTTTGAGATGACTTTTCCTTTTTTGCATAAATTCAATTGACTTAGTTGGTGTGTTTAATTGAAAGGTTGTGGTTCTTCCCTAAGAGAGTTATTTTAGATAAGGAGACTTTTGTTTAAAATAATAATAATAAAAAAAATAAATAATTGCACCCTAACTTGAAAGGAAATTGAAACATTAAGTTAATTGGGGAATTATTTTGTGTGTAACTAAATCAAAGCAGAGTTTGATGTACCAAGCCAAGATAAATCTGAATAAGAACTAACTTGTTTGTTTTGTTTATTTTGAATGAGATCTTGATCAATTCTGAGCTCGAAGCATGCGGATGGCCTTCTGAGAGTGGAGATGATGGAGTTCTTCAAGCACCTGGCATCATCATGGCCGTGTTCAGATCTCCCCATGGACTGCACAGACAACTTCTTGCCTTGTCCATGTATGCAAACATCATAAGCATGCGAACGGATCATCTGATACAAGTACCCTTCTATTTTTCTCTCCACCTACACAAACACTTCCTTCCCAAAGACTTTTCTTCCTCCAACATGGTGGTGCACCCAAGGAGGGGGTGGAGCAGACTGTGACATTGGGATGGCGTGGCTTGCGCTGGTTACAGAGAGTTTCTCATACACAATCCTGTAAGTCCATTAAGAGTCTATGGCCTGGAGTGAGCAACTTGAGGGAAAAGGAGGAAGGATGCGCTACGCGAGGAGGTGTGGAAGAGAGAAGGGGAAACGGAGAGGAGCGGGGTCAGATCTGAGGAAGAGACAATCGAACTGTGCAAATCACTTGTCTGACAGAAAGACATCATCAAAGACCTTCATCAATCATCTCCTGATCTCTCTCAGAATGGTTCAGAGTCATGAAGGCTTCGGAGATGAGAAGTGAAAATGGCTACGACATTATGTAATCGGGCGCATTAATTAACAACAAGCGGGCGTCAGTCTCTAATTATGCGTTCGCCAATTGGCGGCATTCTGAGTGTATTTAGACTGCCATCGACCACCGTCGGGTATGCGTCACTTCTGCTGGGAGCCGCATCCAGTCTCAGCGGGGGCCTTACACCCTCGGGTCACAATTAGGTATTTTTATACTAACAAACTAACATGTTTGAAATGGGTTTGGAATCATTAGGATTACTGAAATCTATAAAACTCTGCTGAGCAAGCGCATTTATCAAACTTAAACCAAGAGTGAAGTTCAAAGTGAAATTTAGGCTGATTTGGGTGCTAACAGATAGAATAGGATTTATTTTATGAACTTCAGCGAGAAGTTGTGTGACTGGTTTCTGACGTCCAGAGGGATTGTGGGAATTTAAAATAAATAAATTCTAAATTGTATTGACTTTGAAACAAAACTTTTAGACTGAAAATAATCTGATCCATTGAAAGAATTAAACCAACTGATATTGATTTAGGAAGAGAATATAACATAAATGTGTTGAAATTTTTAATTCCTAACTAAAAAGAGTTGTCATTTAATTATATTGGGTGTAGATTGATGTCATGTAGACTAATGTAATGAGTTCTACCAGAAAAGCAGAGTTTTTTATAATACTCTGACTCATTATAATGCGTCTATGTGTGACAAATTGATATTAAGATGGGCTGACAGTAACCAAACCACTTTTGTTTATGAAGAGTTGAAATACTAATAAACTAAAATGACTAATGTGAAGTCCGAAGACTTCTGTTGTTTATGACATCTCTATATTTATGGTGATGATTTTTTGGGGGAAATGAAAACAGGGAATTGTTTTTTAACGAAAACAACTCATTCAGAGACAAATAATTGAAGTGACTTGGGGGTTATATGAATAAGAATTTTCAACAATGAGTTTTTTTTATGAAAAGGGGAAATCATTACAATTTTGAAACGCAACTACAACCTTTCATGTTAGAGGAATCTATTTTGTGATTTTCATTGACTAAACATTAAAACATTCATGATATTTACTGGTATTTCTAATTGGTCACAGTGTTAACGGTAACAGCATTGTCAAAATGACATTACTGAGTAATGGTAAAACAGCAAGACTTTATGGTGTCCAATGCATGTCTCTTACCTCCACTTCATTGACAAAACAAGCCACATTGTTAGGGGTGTTGTGGGACTTTAGGGGTCCAATGCATGTTCAAAATGACCAAGAGACAGATTGCCAACTGATCGAGTTTTAATGAAGACTTCAGCAGAGACAAATCAAGAGCAGTTACAGCGCGCTGGAGAAGCTCTATTATCTTCTGACTCCTCTCTGAAAAGCCCTAGCTTTTTATCTGCTCACAAGCTCTTTCTGGTGAAACAAAACCACGTGTTTTTACTCCCTCTTTTTTGGAGTGGGATGCTCCCCTTCTCGACTGGAACAGGATGGGTCCTTTTTACTGAAATCAGGTGTTTTCTGTTCTGTTGCAACAGGGGCTTTCCTCTTATCTGCTGAGTCCAGATGTTTCTTTACTCAAAAACAGGATGTGCTATGGCCTTGCCTTTAGACACACAAACCTTCTTATTTAACTCTTCAGATTTTTATCTTAATCAGAATTTAGAAGGTAAAAAGTTAGTGAATAAATAAGTACTTTTAAAAAAGGTAAACTGTAAATCCCACAAATCCCTCTCTTGGCCTCTGAAAGAGGCCACAATTCAAAACACAGACAGAATACAAATGCATCCTAAACTATCTTCATACTATCTTAATCCTGACACATTTGCTGATGCATCCGAGAGTGCTCGGGTCGACAAACCTCTGTGAGGAAAAAAGACACCCAAGCGACCCAGAAGTTGGCTTGTGGGCGATCACTCTTAGGCTCTCTCGTCCACACCAGATCTAATACACAGCAAAAATAGAAACAAAAGACTGCGCTAAAACCTATCTGCTAAAGCATCCTTACTACCAGAGTGCCCAGAGAGGGTTGGGGCGAAAACCCCTGTGGGCCCAATTGACCCCCAAGTTAGCGTTTGAGCAGTCACGTATGTCAATCTGGGATAATCACACTGTTACAGCTAATCTAAACATCACACATGATTTGACCTTAGATTTTAACATTACTATCAAATCAATGACACAATAGTTTTGATCCAGGATCTGAAATAAAGCAGAATTAATGGAAAACATAGCAGAAAGAAACAAACACAAAATACAGTTTTTTCCTGTCTTGAGAAAAACAATGACATTTACTCATACAGTAATCAAAGCAATAAGTAAAAGTATTCTAAACACCATAAAATTAATTAATGAGTCATAAGAAAATTAAATGAATCATAAGAAAATTAATCAAAGGAATTAATAAATGAATCATAAGAAAATTAATCAACTTAGTAAAAAACTGGGTAAAAATTTTAGAGTAGAAATTGAAAATAAAAAAAAATTAAGAAGAGAAATCGAAAATCAAAATTTGGATTTTACATTGAGATGTTTTCCTTTTTACATCTCCTCCTCCTACATTTGCTCAATCCTTTAGTCACATTTGGTTTCTTCACTTCTCCTTTTGTCGTTCTTCTACTACTGCTATTATTACTTCTTTTTTAGGTTGGTCAAATTCTTTTGAAGCTTCTTCAATCCCTTTTAAAGGTGCATTTAGTTGTTTGATTCCTGCATCTCTCATGAGTTGTCTCATTAGTTAACATTTTTCTGCATACTCTGTGATGTATTCACTGCAGTAGCCTGTTGTTCCTAAAAACCCTAACATTTTCCATTTAATTTGATCATTTAGAAATTAGTTAATTATTTTACAGTCCGCATTTATTTTATCTATACTTAATCTTGTTATTTTTATCAGTTCTGAACATTTTTACTTTATGTTTACCATCTGTTGATTTAACACATTTAAAGAATTCTACCAATTTAACAAAACTCAATCTAGAGTTTCCAAAACCACACACTACAATTGTTTATTCAGTTACAATTTGGATTGTAATTTCAGGTTTAACTTTTAAGTAATTTAACTTAAATTATCATCATTAAAATTTATTTTTCAGATTCTACATTTAGAAAATATTATCTCAATAATCAATTTCACTTTGCAGTGCTTAATTTTTCATCTAAGTTCTATAGTTTTACTGTGCTTTACTTTGTGTGTTTGAGTTTCTCTTCCAAGAGAGCGTTTAAAGGCGGGGTGAACTTATCAGTCTCTGCGTTATTTTGTCTAGGCTTTCTCACACATTCAAACATTCTAGTTACTCATCTCACATCACAAGTTCCTTGCTTACACACATACAATTTGCCATCTTCATAATTTTTTTCTCAGACATTTTCTATCAATTCAGCCTCTGTTTCTTCTATCTGCACAAACACAGCACACATGTCCACCAACATTGTATATCTCCATCCATTATCAAACACAACAACTTTCTCTTGCTTTTCTAAATCTTTTTGCAATTCCTGCTCCGAAGGCACAGTCTGCGCTTACACAGTGTGCTACTGGTTCTCCACTAGGAGCAGTAAAGAGATCTCCCACTCTGTGAACAATCTGTAAAGCCTGTTGAGGGAAATTTTTAGTCAAAATTTTCGTCACTCATGTGTCCTGTTGTTTCCTGGTCCTCTTCGGGTGCCTCTTCTTCTTGTGTATGTATATGTGTTTGTGTATTACCTGTTGAATTCTAAGATGATCCTTCATTCTCCCTCTCTTGGACCTTAGAAGTAAGGTCCACACTTCTGTCCTCCAATGATCGTGATGGCTTAGGTGATACCAGGTATCACCCTTTCCTTCAATCCTACTTCCCATAGCCTCCTCAAAATGCTTTCTGTTGCTTCCATACCGGTTTCTGGGGTCGGTGCTGCTAGAAGTAGATCATCTACATACATAATATCATAATAGTGATTTAAACTCAATACGATCTCACTCCTGGATCTTCGTTTTCTCCTCCAATCTGAAAAATCCTCATCAAACAATCACAACACAAATCAGCCAATGATTTAATACACACTGCTCCCGCCATCTGTAACAAAAACAAGACTTAATTGTCAGGGAAATGTTTATCAGCGTCATTTTGCCAGTAAAACACCACCTTTTACCATGTCTCCAGCATCTGTAACAAAGTTATCACAGATTTCAGCCCTTGAAACATTTCCTTCTCCTCACTCCATAATCTTTGTTTTTTATGGAATCTAATAGTTGATTGATAAATTACCATTTACAGCTCATCCAAGAACTTCATATGACATCATAGACCCATGTTTTCTCTTCTCAAAGTGAAACAGAATTTTTTCATCTTGTCAAGATTCATGACACCTCATTTACATTTTTCTCTCTTCAATTATCAGGTTTGTTCTGCAACAAAACACAACCAAATTCTAACTAAACTATTCTAAACTATCGCTAACCTCATCAGTCCTAAACAGATGAAGATTCACAACAACCTCGACACCTGATGTGTAAAAGCGTAGGATTCATCTCCGAGTAACGAAAAATAAATAATAAAACACACACAGTACGCCTCGTCGACACACTCCCAAAAAGATGAGAAAAAAAAAATGAAAAAGTCAATGGCCAGATTTTCCACAAAAATGCTGAAGCAATGTACACTGGTTAGGTTAGACACACTTCATTCAATCTCATTCATCACAATCAATCATCTCCCCAGATTTGGCTAAGTGTTACACTTTCTTTCTATTAAGTGTTTTAAAGGCCTCTGCTTTTAGATATCGCCATTGTTTACCCTTTTATTCTCTTATAATTATCAATTTGTCACTGCAAGTTGAAGGTATATTCACATCTGGCATAGACTGTTGTGATCCAGCGAAACCATTCTGTAGAGTGTCTGAATTAGGTGCCATTTGAGCTAAACATAATTTTGACTTCACTGCATCATATCAGGTTACTTTACCAGGTGGGGTTTCACCTATAGGACCATTTCTCTTGCTACCAGAAATTCTAGAAACTTGAGACGGTCCATACATTGACAAGACCTGAAGTTTAGCTTCAGTAGCAGTTTGTATTTCCACATTTTTTTCCTTTGCTTTAATTTCAGCTTCCTCTCTCTCAAGCTCTACTTGCAACTGCAAACCTTTGGCCAAAAGCTCTGCCTTTTCGTTTCAATTTTTAATCTTGAAGATGCAGTAGATGAAACGCTGGAAGCAACCTGACTTCATAATTTTTTCTTACACAAAGGCAGTTGTGAGGATGTAATAACCATTGAAGCACTGTCATTACGTTCAATCTCAGCATCATACTGTTCTGCTTCTTTAAGTTAAAGTTCAGCTTAACCCTTTCAACACATGTATTTTACTTTATCTACAAAGTGTTTAATTGCCTGAGACTTGGGTTCATACCATTTTATCGGATAAACTGCCTCATTTTCTGACATAAGCTCAATAGCTGCTTTGTTTATCTCTTGAAATGCACCAAAGGACTGCGCAAACTCACCACATACGAATTCAAACACAGTGTCTACGTTACCATAGTCATCTTGCAAAGTTTCAACGTCTCTCATTTGCTTTGATAAATGTCCCAACTTGGCTCTCCTGGATCCTATTAACTGATTCAGCCGCTTCTCTTGGGCTTTGGCAGTCATCCTCGGTACTCGTTTAGGTGTGACTTCTGTTGTCATGGAAACAGAGTTCAGTAAAAGTCCAAGTGCAGACGCATACGAGCGTTAGTGATCCAAAACATAATCCACATGTCTATTAAGATCCTGAAATGGCGTCGAAAAAGCTCAAAAACACAGTTTAATAAATCCCTTCAGAGAACGGAACAATCCAACTTGTCCAAGAGATTCAAACTAATTAAATCACTTGGAAGAGAAGTTCCCCATCAGTCGGTCACTACGACTTGTGTCGGTGACGCCATTAGTGGATTTTCAGGAAGCTTGGTGGGAGCTTCCCAATATTTCCCCTTGGCTCGTACGCACTATGCGGCACGGCTATCGACTGCAGTTTGCTGTTAAGCCGCCCAGGTTTAACGGGGTTCTAATGACCTCTGTCTCAGCCACAGAGGCCCCGGTCCTGCGCGAGGAGATGAATTCCCTTCTACGCAAAGGTGCAATCGAGCCGGTCCCTGCTGTCGACTGAGAAAGAGGGTTTTACAGCCCATACTTTCTAGTTTCCAAGCGCCCAGGTGGGTTGCGTCCAATCCTCGACCTGCGTCATCTGAACGCTCAACTTCTGAGACTTCCGTTCAGGATGATATCCCTCAGGTGCACGGTCCACTCAGTCCATCCAGGGGATTGGTTCCCCACAATAGATCTGAAGGGTGCGTTTACTCCCTCGGCACAGACTTTCTTCGGTTTGGCCTTGAAGGTCGAGTGTATCAGTACAGCGTCTTCCCCTTCAGCTTGTCTCTGTTCCCTCGCACCTTCACAAAGGTGATTGAAGCGGCTTTAGTACCGTTAATACGGGAAGGGGTTCGAATCCTAGCTTACTTGGATGACTGGCTGATACTGGCCCAGACGCGGTCCCAGTTGATTCACCACAGAGACAGGGTCTTATGTCACCTCAGCCGTCTGGGGCTTCGGATCAACTCAGAAAAGAGCCGTCTAGGGGACTTCCGGTATGCCTCGTGCTGAGTAGACGTTGGTGGAAGTTGCTCCGTGAAAACTTATTGTTTTTTCTCAGTAATTTTATTTTTGTTTAACTATTATATATATATAACAGTCGACGTGAGCTCATAATTATAAAAGCTATGCCAAAACCGGGAAAATCTGGGCGAAATATTGCCGAAATGCTGATTGATAGGGGGAGTGAGCAGACAGCTAATGCTAAGGCTAACGCTCCAGCCCAGGTAGATGAGGTATTGACACCAGCTTCTCTAAAGGAATTAATTTCATCTACCATTCGATCTGAAATCTCTTCGCTACGGTCTGAGTTGTTTTCTGAACTTCGGTCTGCGGTGTCCACGCTGCAAACGACCATAGCTTCGCAAGCCCAAACGATCGGCGATATTGAAACGGCGCTCATTGATTCAGATGGCCGTCTATCAGCGGTGGAGAAGCTGTGCAGTACACTGCAGACGGAGAACACCGATCTCAAACTCAAGCTGGATGATCTGGAGAACCGATCGCGGAGGCAAAACGTCAGGATCATCGGCATACCAGAAGGCTCGGAAGGCCAAAATCCGGTGACTTTCATGTCTTCAATGTTTGTGAAGCTCTTCGGTGAAGAAGCCTTTGAGAGACCCCCCGAAATTGATCGTGCCCACCGTGTTGGGCAAAAGTCTCAACGCAATGCATTTCCTAGGCATATGCTAGTTCGACTACATCGATATCAAACTAAAGAACTAATATTAAAACTGAGCCGCAAGCGGGGAACTTTGGAATTCAGTGGCGTGGTTGTTCGAATTTTTCCGGACATGTCCGCAGAGGCGGTGAGACGTCGAGCTGAGTTCAGAGATGTGAAGGCTTCGCTTCGTAGTGCTGGCATTACTTATGGAATGCTGCATCCGGCGAGGCTACACGTCGATTTCCAAGGATAACGACATATCTTCCAAACTCCGCAGTCAGAGGCGGATTTCGTTGGCTCTGTTGTAAAGACCAAAACATGTTCGGCGGATAACACCTGAACTTATTGGACGGCTGCCATCTTTCTATTTTTGGTAAAATTTACTGTTCTTTGAATAAGACCTATGGGTAAAAAGGTAACCGGTGCACTTTTACTGCACTTTTTTTTTAGTTGATAATGAATAAGTTCAAACTCAAACATGATGTTATGCATCATATACTACTGAGATAAGGTACTCTATATTACACTCCTGTTCACGGAGCACTGCCGAAATGGCAGGTAAAGTTGTTACAACCAGATAAGTCTGTTTTGCTTCTGCTAGTCAGACTTGTTTGTTGTTCTAAGTTAAGCCCTGTGCTAGTTCTACATGCACGGGAGAGATCAAACATTGTTTCGTTCGTTGTTTTTTTTTTTTGTTTTTTTTTTTCATTGTGCACCATCCACTATTTTGTATCTAATCACTCTCATTTGCCTTATCCGTTTAGGACTAATCGTTCTTATCTATAACATTAACATATTGAAGCTATATAGAAATGCATAGGAATCTACTTCAGGAGAGTCAAGGCAAGGTTTAACTAGTGAGTTGGAATGTAAAAGGGCTAAATAATCAGATAAAAAGCGTAAAGATTTTTTCCAAATTGATGATGCTTAAGGCTAATATATGTTTTCTGCAGGAAACTCATCTGAAAAACTCTTGTCACAAAAGCCTGATGAGATCCTGGGTAGGTCAGGTGTTCCATTCTACATTTAATTGTAAAGCTAGAGGTACAGGCATTTTAATTAATAAGAATACGTCGTTCGATCCACATAAGGTTATTGCAGATCCTAATGGTAGATATGTGATTGTTTCAGGTGCCCTTTATGATAATCAAGTGGTTTTGATAAGTGTGTATGCACCTAACTGGGACAACCCAGACTTCTTCAGTAAGCTTTTCTCCAAACTCCCAGACCTAGATTCTTACCAATTGATCTTAGGAGGGGACCTGAATTGTGTTTTGAATACTGCTTTGGATAGGTCATCTTTAAAACCAGCTAGTTTATCTCAGTCTTCTAGAGTTGTTAACTCTTTTTTTGGAAGGATATGGAGCAATTGATATATGGCGATTTAAGTATCCCCATTCCAAAATTTTCTCTTTCTTTTCCCCTGTACACCATACGTATTCACGTATTGATTATTTCTTCATCGACAGCAAACTTATTCCCCAAGTAAAATCCTCTGTTTATGACAGCATAGTTATTTCTGATCATGCCCCAGTAATTCTTGAATTATCTTTTTTCTGGTTGTCAAAAGATCCCCCGTGTTTGGCGTTTAAACGCCTTTCTTTTGTCAGAGGGCCATTTTGCTAAATTCATCTCTCAAAAAATCTCTTTTTTTTTTAGACAAATGTTACAGAGGGAATTTCTGCATCCGTTCTTTGGGAAACTCTTAAAGTTTACATGCACGGGGAAATTATTTCTCATTCTGCCTATTTAAAAAAAATTGCGTAATAAAGAGCTTGGTGATCTGACTGAACAGATAAGCAAATTAGATCAAGAATATGCACAGCGTCCAACACCAACTTTGCATAAGGAGAAGGCTTTATTACAATCTGAATATAATCTTTTATACATTAATCAAGCTCTGCAGCTTTTTCTCAAATCTCGGCATCGATTTTACGAATTTGGTGATAAGCCAAGTAAAGCTCTGGCATTGCAACTTAGGCTTCAAACTGTAAAAAATCTTATTACTCAAATCCAGACCTCAGCCGGAGATATTGTGACAGATCCTCAAGAAATCAACAATCAGTTTAAATCATTCTATTCTTCTTTATACCAGTCTAACCCTCCCGACGATTGTGCTTCGATAGATACTTTTTTTGACAGTCTGGACATACCTTAAATTGACAATGAATCAAAATCTACATTAGAGGCTCCTATCAGTTTAGATGAAATCCGGCAGGCTATTTCGCAAATGCAGAGCGGAAAGTCTCCAGGCCCGGATGGGTATCCAACAGAGTTCTTTAAAACATTTTCAATTGAGCTTTCGCCTCTGCTTCTTTCGGTTTTTGAAGAATCTCTTAATAATGGTAGTCTACCCCTTTCCATTCGTCAAGCAACAATCTCACTGATTTTAAAGTCTAATAAAAATCCATATGATTGCGGATCTTACCATCCAATATCCCTCCTCAATGTTGACATAAAAATTTTGGCAAAGATTCTTTCTCTGAGGTTGGAAATCATTTTGCAAAACATTATTCACCCTGACCAAACAGGATTTATAAAGGGCAGACAGGGTTTCTTTAATCTTAGGAGACTGATGAACATAATTTATACCTCTTCTGATTTATCAGCACCAGAGGTCTTGGTCTCTCTCGATGCGGAAAAGGCCTTTGACCGCATCGAGTGGGACTACCTTTTTTTATGCATTAAAAAGGTTCGGATTTGGTGATAAGTTTGTGTTCTGGGTAAAACTTTTATATTCTTCCCCCTTGGCATCTGTGAAAACGAATGGTATGAGCTCTGAATATTTTTCACTCCATCGAGGGACAAGACAGGGTTGCCCCCTATCACCGCTCCTGTTTGCTATAGCTATAGAGCCTGCTTGCAATAGCCTTTCGATCTGATCACAATATATTTGGTTTCTTTAGAGCAGATAAAGAACAAAAAAAGTCCCTCTACGCTGATGATGTTATCTTATATATTTCAAATCCTGAAACTTCTTTTCCTTATGTCCTGAACATTTTAAAACAATTTAGTGATATTTCGGGCTATAAATTAAACTTAAATAAGAGCGAGTTCTTCCAAATTAATTGGGTTGCAAGAGCTCTTTCAGCATCAACACACCCATTTAAGCTAGGTTCAGACCAATTTCGCTTCCTGGGAGTGTTGGTGAACATATCTTTTCTGGGTATGGAGCTAAACTTGTTGAACATGGGAGCACACCTCTCTCTAGAGCGCCCCCTGAGCCTGCTGAAGGCAGCACGCAGAGTCTGCACAAGATTAGTGGTCCCTCTGAAGAACTTCCAGAGGCTCCTGGCGCATATGGCTTCCGTAGCAGCGGTTATTCCGCTCGGATTATTACATATGAGACAACTCCAGCTTTGGCTCAAGTTCTGAGTTCCGTCGCGAGCATGACGTCCAGGGCGACTGAAGGTGAACCTGACACCTCGTTGCCGCCTCCACCTGCGTCTTTGGAAAGAGTTTCCGTTCCTCCATGCCGATGTCCCCTTGGGAGGACTTGCCAGGTGCGTAGTAGTAACTACCGACGCTTAAAGGACTGGGTGGGGGGCTGTATGCCGGAAGCACAAAGTCTCAGGGTTTTGGACAGAGAAACATGCTTCCTGGAGCATAAACCGCCTAGAGCTATGTGCAGTGTTCCTAGCAGTGAAGCACTTCAGGAGAATGCTGCAGGGACATCACGTGTTGGTCAGGACGAACAACACGGCGGTGGTGGTGTATATCAATCGACAAGGAGGGGAGGGATATGCTCACCCCGTTTATCGGCTCTTGCCCACAGACTGCTCCTCTGGAGTCAGCATTGGGGTCTGTCCCTAGTTGCAGTTCATATCCCCGGCAGGTTGAATCAGACAGCGGATGCACTGTCTCGGTGGAAACCCTGGTCAGGAGAATGGCGACTCCATCCCCTGGCAGCCCACAGATCTGGGAACGCTTTGGTATAGCGGAGGTAGACCTGTTCACCTCCCCAGAGAATGCTCAGTGCTGGCTGTTCTATGCCCTGTCCCAGGTTCCTTTCGGGATAGATGCGCTGGCGCATTGCTGGCCCAGGAAGAAACGCCTATATGCGTTTCCCCCAGTGAGCGTCCTTGCAACCCTCCTGTGCAAGATCAGGGAGGACGAGGCAGAGGACCTAGTGGTGGCACCTTATTAGTCCAACCGACCTTGGGTTGTAGAACTCTGCTCCCTTGTGACAGTCCCTCCCTGGCCAGTTCCTCTGTGGTCAGACCTTCTGACCCAGGGATGTGGGCACAAGCACCCGCATCTAGACCTCTGGAATCTCCACGTCTGGCACATCATGCCATGGAGGACCCCCGGGTAATGCCACAGTCTTTGGTTGAAACTCTGTGTCTTGCCAGAGCTTTCTCTACTAGGGCCTGTTATGCTGGCAAGTGGGGTCGTTTCGTCAACTGGTGTCACTCTCGCCAAGTAGACCCGAGTA
The DNA here is from genome assembly GCA_900490495.1 of Danionella dracula. Lineage (NCBI taxonomy): Eukaryota > Metazoa > Chordata > Actinopteri > Cypriniformes > Danionidae > Danionella > Danionella dracula. The sequence goes on along the minus strand of UELW01000966.1, from coordinate 654,707 downwards.
GCTGCCCCGTTGAACTCGTGCTATCCTTCCTGCAAGAGGGTCTGGATTAAGGACTGTCTCCGTCAACCCTGAAGGTTTAAATCGCTGCGATTTCTGCCTATCACCTTCTGGATGAAGGCAACACGTTGGGACGACACGAGTTAATCGTCAGATTCCTCAGAGGGGTTAGACCATGTAGGCCGTCTTTAGTTCCCTCCTGGGATGTTTCCATTGTCCTTAGGGGACTTCAAGGACCTCCATTCAAGCCGCTTGAATCAGTAGAGCTTAAATTTCTGTCAATTCTGCAGACACTCTCTGTCAATTAGACCTGCTTAAAGTTCTGACCTGGTGATGTTATTCTGAAGCCCAGACATGGATATGTGCCCAAGGTTTCCCCTTTAAAACTCAGGTAGTAAACCTCCAAGCTCTGCCCGGAGAGGAGGTAGCATTAGCCCCTGGTCCCAATTGCCCAGTTCGAGCACTGAGGATCTATGTAGAAAAGACCCGGAACCTAGAAGTTCTAATGAGCTCTTTGTATGCTTTGGAGGACAGCAGACGATAGGGAAGTTTGGCCCACAGGCTAGTGGAGGCCATCTCTGTCCCTTGCCCCCTGCAGTTGAGAGCCCACTCTATCAGGGGTGTCGCGGCCTCCTGGGCGTTGACAAGGGAAACTCCGCTGGCAGAGATCTGCAAGGTTGCGGGTTGGTCGACACTCAAAACCTCTTCAGCCGTGCTAAGTGGTGGTAGCATTGTCTGAGATGTACGAAGGGGTGTCCAGTTGGGTTGCGCCATTCTTAGTGATACCGACATAAGTCGTAGTGACTGACTGATGGGGGAACATCATGGTTACTTTCCTAACCCACGTTCCCGAATAGGGAACGGAGACTTATGTCCCCCAGCCACAACCGTAAGGTCGTGAGTAGGTCTGGTTGCCTAGGGTGTGAGTACGGCTCCAGCGTCACAACAGAAAGAGTGACAGGCTCACGTTCAGTTTATGCAGAACGGCGTGATCACGTGACCATAAGCGCAGTCACTGATTGGCATTTTGAAACAGTGTGGAATGAGTAGTGTGCCCCTAGTGGAGCTTCCCATAGTCGTCACCGACATAAGTCTCTGTTCCCTGTTCGGGGAACTGGGGTTACGAAAGTAATGTGGGATTTATAGTTTATTTTATCTTTTTATATTATTAAGTACTTATTTTATTAATCAACTTTATTATTTTTTATTAAGATAAAACTGCTAAAAACTGATGAGTTGAATAAGAGAGGATTTATAAGAGGCTGTGTGTCTGGCTAAGGGGAGAGACGAGCTGTTCCAGCAACAAATTCCAGTAACCAAAACAAACCCTATCGGAAGCCGGGCCGGCATTCTCACACCGACCTTCTCACGCCTGCTTCCCACCGTCTCACCTTGGGAAAGGGACATCTAGTCTCGTTTCCATGGAAACCAGCTCCTGGCTGGCGCATGAGAAAGTAAACAATTTGGGTAGAAAAGGAGAAGAACTTTGAATGTAACTTCAGATGATTTTTAGATCTTCTCCAGCGCGCTGAAACTGCTGTTGATTTCTCTGCTGAGGTCTTCATTAAAACTCGTTCAGTTGGCAATCTGTCTCTTGGTCATTTTGAACACGCATTGGACGCCTTAAAGTCCTACAAATTGGTGACCCCGACGTGATGACCCTAGGAGACCACCGGATGTGAGGAGATTCCCAAATTCAACACCCGAGTGGCGGGCCCAGCCTTTCAAAAGGTAAGCAGAAACCTTTTAATTAAATTCTGCTATTGGTTATATTAAATCAAGTGTTGAATTGGGGTTTCTCTATAGAACCGTCGATTATTTTATACCTATTGTGAAGTTTAAAGAGAAAAAGCGATCTTTTCCGTGTTTCCAAATTTTTGCCTGCGGAGAGAAATCAACAGTGGAGGTATGAGATTTTGAATATTTAGTGAAATGCATGCAAAGAGATTTTGAGAAGGAAAATATGAGTAGGATTTAAATGGTTGTATGAGGACATCTCAAGAGTAGTAAACTGTGTTTGACAATTAAGAGAAATTTAGCAGACCCGTTTTCAAAAACCCCAGTTCTGACGAGGCTGGTGGAAGGTGAATATTGTGTAAATCCTCCGGTCTGTGGGGTAGTGGGAGTGCCCACTATAAAAAAAATTTTATTAGAACGCTAAATCAAGCAGTCGGTAAGAATAGGGAAAGGATTAAAATCATTAAATAGGGAAAGATAGGGTCTTTGAAATTATAAAACCTACTGTATTTGAGAAGGAAAAACAACCATGAGTTTTGAGAAGGAAAAAGCTTATTTTGAGAAGGAAAAAGATTTCGAGTTGAGTCTGGGGAACCAATGGGAAAATATGAGTGAAGTCATAACAACCCAAGTTTAACCCAAGGAAATCAAAGCGCGCCAGTAAGAATTAGAGACTTGCAAAAAAGAAATAATAGAACATTTTGGGAGTGATGTTATGTTTCAGATGGGGTCTCTGTTTCAGAAAGTGGGTTTAAAAGAAATATTGGCTCAAGAGGCGATTGATAGACACAATGGGGAAAAAGTAACAATGTTACAACAAAGAGCACATGCAAATAAAAGGGAAAATTTGGAAGCAGAGCGCACAAAATGGTCAAGACTGGTGGTTGCAGCTGCAGTGTTAAGGAGAAAGAAAGAAACGAAAAATGGTAATTTTCCGCTAACTGATAATTCAAATTCGGAGAAAACTGACGAGAGGCTTTACTCTGCAAAGGTTCCTACAGCTCCTTGTGTGCAGAAAATTTATCCAGATTTACCACCTCCATACGCCCCCGGAGCGAACAGAAAGACTAAGAAGCCGCTCGTAAAGAAGAGAGCAGCTCAGATGCCTTTGATGAAAGTGCTAGCAGGAGAATTGAAAGTGCAAGGAGGACATCTAGCGGTTGAAGTGGAGAAGACAGATGAGAGAGCTGAGGATAAAAGTGCAGAGAGAGAGGATGTAGATTGTTCTACACCGAGGAGACCAGGATCAAGCAGAGAGCTTCAGATGCCTAGACTAAGCAGAGAGCTTAGAAGTGAAGAGTGGGTGCCAGTGGGAGCAGAGAATAGAGGTACAGGAAGGAGTCAGTACAGTAACTACACAGATCGAGAATGCAGAGATATGGAGGAAGCAACACCAGGCAGAGCATCTATTGATCCAGACAGAGAGAAAGGATATGACTATCAGGTGTCTATTAAGGGAGCAATGAAGATAGAAAACCAGGAGGAAGTAAGAAAGTCAGAGAGAGATACAGAGCTAAGAGAAATAGAAGAAGAGAGGGAAAGAATAGCTAGGGAATAGCAATAGCAAGAAAATTGAGAAGTGAGAGGCTGATTTTTGAGAGACAGAAAGAAAGACAGGATGAGGATGAGGAAGAACATGAGGAGGAAGGGGAAATTTCACGGCCCAGTTCACAGTTAGATTTACCAGATCAAATTATACCCAGCTCCAGAGTCACACCACCAAGGATGGCCATCAGAAAAAGTGCAAAAGTCGCAAGCAAGAAAATTGGAAATTTAGCTGAGATGCAGGACTCACATAAAATGCTGCCTCTACTGGCAGGGAATGGGCAGGGTGGAGGAGTCCACCAGCCCTGGTCCTTATCTGATTTAGACACCTTGGTTAAAAAACTTCCCTGCTATTACTGAGGGGGGAAACAATTGGCTTAACAAACTGTTTGCTTTGTGTCATGGCCAACTTTTGGCTGTAGATGACTTGCGACAGATGATGAGCAGAGTATTGTCCACTCAACAAATCACAGACATAGAGAACATGGCTGGAACGACCACCACCAGGAATGATCAACCTCTTATAATAGGAGGAGTCTCAAACTTGTGTGATGCAATTAAATTGAGGTTTCCAACCCCTGCAACTCTTTTTGAGAATTTGAAATTTAAGCACAGATCAGGGTGAAAATGGAGCAGCATATATAAACAGATGTTGTCAGGAATGGGAAGAAGCGTGTGATGAGAATCCATTGGCTAACCCTCTGACTAATAGGATTTTCAGGAAAGCAGTCATTCAAGGTGCTCCAGTGGGAGTGTCTCAGTCCATGGAGCAGTCCCCTAGGTACCAGGGAAGTGATGATGATTAAATGGAAGAGTTAAGCGGTTTCACTCATTAATAAAGCTGTAGAGATAACAGATAAAGAAGGTGGTGAGTTAGTTAAATTACAAAAAGAACTGCTTAAACTCCAATTAGAAGAAAAGAGAAATAATAAAAAACCTAACAAAACTTTTACACAACTGCCTCAACAGCCTATATCTGCACAGCAGTTTCCAGCTGAGCAAGGGGCCTTCGCAGGAAGCTCACAACCACTGCAGTCTCAGTGGAGGGGAGCCAGAGGCAGAGGCAATCAAGGTAGAGGAAGTGGATCTGCACAAGGTAATTGTTATTGTTGTGGGGCTCCAGGCCATTATGCTTACCGTTGTCCTAGTAGGAGATGTTTTCAGTGTGGCCAAGAGGGACATTCACTTGGAGAATGTATCTTTGACGGCCAAACCAGACCCAACAGGCCCATGAGAGGAAGGCCCATGCAGCGAAGCAGAGGTCAACCCCTGGGGGGGATGGGGAGGCAGACCGGTCCCCTCAGCTCAGTTCCAACAACCACTTTGCCCCAGCTGGGATGAAGAGGAAATGGAACACTACGCATGAAGGACCCAACAGAGAGCCCAAGAGAGGGCCATGGCCGAGCCCCTCTTAACCATCACTATAAATGAGAGTGAAGTAAAGGCCTTAGTTGATACAGGGGCAACTTATTCAACTATAAATGAAGGCATTAATACTCAACATCTTTCAAACAAGTCGGTGGAGGTTTCTCTGGGGATACTGAACATTGGCCATTAACTAAACCACTTCCTGTCTCAATAGCGGGACAACAACTCCAGCACACATTCTTATATTCAATTAACTCTCCTGTTCCATTATTGGGAAGGGACCTTCTCATTAAGGCAGGAGCAAGCATACTCTGCACAGCAGAGGGGCTGATAGTTTCATTTCCAACAGGGAAGCGGGTCAACTGTTCCCTTCGAGGGAGTGGGAGCCATAACCAATGGCTTCTAGCGCCCTCTAGCACCCCAGATAATTGTGTTGATATTTACTGGGTGTTACTGCACCCTTCCCAACATGGAGCGAATGCACTTTTCCAGCAATGGAAAACGTGGATAAACACTTTAGATATTTTTTCAGCCCCACTCGATGACCTCCACTGTACTCTATTTTATGATAGACAGGAAGACTACACATACCAAGAAGCTTTTTCTGAGATAGAAGGAGCTCAATGGAACCTCATAGGTACAGGACTACTTATAGGTAAAGAGGGAGTGGTGGCTCCAGTTCACCTTACAAAGGAACAGGAGATGTGGTACAAGATGCAAGACACTGCTCTACCACACATATCACTAGCCCTCCACCCTTCTCATGAAGCCAGAGAATTAGGTTCCATGACTAAAAGACTTTTGAAAGCAACTGATTGGCAACCAACCGAGAACCCTCAGCTATTTTACTCTCCATCTGAAGATAGCTACCAAGTCATTCAAGATACCATAGACTTAGGAGTTGTAGAACATCAATGGGTTTCCAGATTTCATGGAAGAGACAAATCTGATGGGGAAGGTGCAGCAGAGCTAATTAACTCTATGCCCCAGGATTTATGGTCCACAGGGCCTACGGACGTAGGCTACTGCAACATTCAACCTGTAAGGTTTGAGGTTGCTCCAGGTCCACCTGTTTGGGTTCCCCAGTATAGGAACAAGCCTGAATCAATACTGGGCATCCGACCAACTATTGAAGGTCTGCTGCAGTCAGGAGTCCTTACTCCACACCAGTCTGATTGGAACACTCCAATTTTTCCAGTCCCCAAACAGGGAGGGAAATATAGGATGGTACATGACCTTAGAGAGGTCAATAGCAGAATCATAACACCTATCGTTGCAGTACCTAATCCATACACAGCTCTCAACATGGTAACATCTCTCCATAAATGGTTCTCATGCATTGACATGGCAAATGCATTTTTCTATGTTTCAATCGCAGAAGAATGCAAAGACTGTTTAGCTTTTACCTTTGAAGGTAACCAGTACTCATACAACAGACTACCTCAAGGCTTTGTCCTAAGTCCAGGCATTTTTAATCAAGTTCTTAAACAACAGTTGGATGAAATCAACTTACCAGAAGGAGTAGTCACAGTAATGTATGAAGATGACTTACTGTTAGCAGCCCCATCTCCACAAACCTGTTTAGAGGCAACAGAAAGTGTATTGAGAAAGCTTTGGGAAGTAGGGTTGAAAGTGAGCAAAGAAAAAATGCAAGTGTGTAGACAGACTGTGACATTTTTGGGAAGAGTGTTGGGGGCACATGGAAATGGTATTTCCCCTGCACACAAGAGAGACACATTGAGTCATCCTAAACCGCTAACTGTTAAAGACATGCTTTCTTTTCCAGGTCTGACTGGATTTAGTAGACACTTTGTTCCGCAGTATGTCAATTTAACCACCCCTCTCAGAGACTTGGTTAAACAATGTGGTATGAGAAATTTGACTGCAAAATTGGACTGGACAATCGAGGCTGAAGAAGCTTTTCAGAAAACTAAGGCAGAATTGGCATACTGCAGTGATCTGAGCACACCTGACTACAAAAAATCTTTTATGTTGGATGTCTCTGAGACAGGTACAAGTGCACATGGGGTGCTCTACCAGAAACAATCAGGTAATCGAAAGGTTCTACTTTATGTCAGTGTCCTTCTAGACCAAGTAGAAAAACGACAACCTCCATGCGCCAGGTTTGCAGCGGGTTTAGCGAAAATCATTCAAAAAACTGCACTTGTTGTCATGGGTCACCCCCTGTTGATCCTCACATCTCATTCAGTGGTTAGCTTTGTTAACTCTAATTTGTTTACTTTATCTGCTCTCAGACAGAGGAGAATGCTAAAAGTATTGACGGCTCCTAACATTACTTACACTCACAGTGGAATCAACATGGCAGACCTGATGACTGAGGGAGAACCACATGATTGTGCTCCAATCACAAACAGACTTTCAATGTCAAGAGAGGGCCTACAGGCCACCCCACTACCTGAAACAGACAACCCAATTACATTGTTTACTGATGGGAGCTGCCACAGGGCAGAAGATGGGTCATTAAAAGCTGGGTTTGCTGTGGTCCAATGGGAGGGAGCAGAACGATCAAAGCAGAATCTCTTCCAGGTAAACAATCAGCTCAGAAAGTAGAGCTGGTGGCCCTAACCAATGCATTGCAATTTTCAGGGGGAAAAAATGTTAACGTTTATTCTGACTCAGCATATGCAGTCTCTGCAGCTCATGTAGAACTGCCTGTGTGGATCAGATGTGGGTTTTTAACATCTTCCGGTCGACCTATCACTCATGAGAAAGAAGTAAGAGAGCTCTCGGAGGCTATTTTGCTACCCAGCAAAGTGGCCATCATCAAGTGCACTGGTCATTCCCAAGGAACTGACCTTATTTCAAAAGGAAACGAGGCGGCAGACATGGCAGCAAAAGGAGCTTCAGGCTACCTGCAAGGTCAGTTTGTAGTTTTACCTGAGCCAGATGTGACTTCCCTCCTTCCAGACTTTTCGCGAGAATACCTCTCTGAGGAGCAGAACACTGCTACACCAGAGGAGGAATTTGTGTGGAGAAACCGAGGCGCGTTACGACACACTGATGGCCTGTGGACCTCTCCAGACGGTAGAGTTTTACTCCCAGATTCACTTATTCCTGTAGTTTCGAAAGAAGCACACACACCATCACACTGCAGTGACAAGCAATCCTACACCGTTCAGGGAACATAAAGTCCTACACCGTTCAGGGAACATAAAGTCCTACACCGTTCAGGGAACATAAAGTCCTACGCCGTTCAGGGAACATAAAGTCCTACGCCGTTCAGGGAACATAAAGTCCTACGCCGTTCAGGGAACATAAAGTCCTACGCCGTTCAGGGAACATAAAGTCCTACGCCGTTCAGGGAACATAAAGTCCTACGCCGTTCAGGGAACATAAAGTCCTACGCCGTTCAGGGAACATAAAGTCCTACGCCGTTCAGGGAACATAAAGTCCTACGCCGTTCAGGGAACATAAAGTCCTACGCCGTTCAGGGAACATAAAGTCCTACACCGTTCAGGGAACATAAAGTCCTACGCCATTCAGGGAACATAAAGTCCTACGCCGTTCAGGGAACATAAAGTCCTACGCCGTTCAGGGAACATAAAGTCCTACGCCGTTCAGGGAACATAAAGTCCTACACCGTTCAGGGAACATAAAGTCCTACACCGTTCAGGGAACATAAAGTCCTACACCGTTCAGGGAACATAAAGTCCTACACCGTTCAGGGAACATAAAATCCTACGCCGTTCAGGGAACATAAAGTCCTACACCGTTCAGGGAACATAAAGTCCTACACCGTTCAGGGAACTTAAAGTCCTACGCCGTTCAGGGAACATAAAGTCCTACGCCGTTCAGGGAACATAAAGTCCTACACCGTTCAGGGAACATAAATTCCTACACCGTTCAGGGAACATAAATTCCTACACCGTTCAGGGAACATAAATTCCTACACCGTTCAGGGAACATAAATTCCTACACCGTTCAGGGAACATAAAGTCCTACACCGTTCAGGGAACATAAAGTCCTACACCGTTCAGGGAACATAAAGTCCTACACCGTTCAGGGAACGGGGTTATGAAACTAACCATTACGTTTTCTTACTTAAATGTAGGTCCAAGATCGCAAATTCCTGTCTTGAATCTACCATTGAGTAGTTGTGTAAAGAGGGTTCTTACGTTGTCACAGTTGTTCCGAAAATTTTATTTATTTTCATCACGGAGACAAACACTAGAAAATGAAATCAATTCCGTAACATAAATTAACTTATAACTGCGTTCCTTGAATCCAATAACACAAAAATTTTACTTTTCACCTAAATTCCTTACAATAAAATAAAGACGTAAGAAAACTGTTTCTCTCCCCAGACTTGCCCCAACATCCCCGTTCAAGTCCACAAAAGTAGGCGTGACTTAAAGAACCCGAAACTAGGTGCAATGACCTACTTAGATAAATTACATGTATATGTACATTTACAATATTTGTACAACAAGAAGAAGAAAAAACAAACAAATTTTCAATAAACATAAATTCCAACAAATGAGTTTGACTCTTACAGTATCGTAACTATTAGAATTTTTATTTTTACATCACTGCCTTTTTATTGTTTTAATCATGCTGTTACGAAAGTAATTCTGTAGAAACCATTTTCTGAGTCTTGATTGCGAGTTTGTTGAAATTATGAAGAAAGAGTTTTGACACAAGAGGTTAACATATTTTACAGCGCACGCTCTTTTAAATAAAATACAAGTAAGTGAACTTTAAAAATTTCCATGAACAGTGAATTTACTGAAACAGTCAGTCTGTAATATTTCAATCACTATAAACATGTTTTGTTAGTCATTCAATCAGCTTTGCATTTTTAGCAGAACATAATGATTCAAATCTGTGCTTAATAGTAAAATATTAACATTTTAAAAGGTAATAATCAAGCTTCTCACGATTTATTTACAGACACAACTTTGATTTGGTGTGACTTTAGAATTGGGTGACTTTAATTCTTGTCAATTGAACGAATATATAATTTACATAGTTTAAATATCGAAGCTTTAGGGACAAAAGAAATCTCTCCAGGAGATCTGGCAACAACACAGCCAGGGTTGCCAGTACGAATTCAAGCTGCCATTAAAATTGTTTAAGTTCTCATTTTCATCCTCAATGTGATTTGTGTTTTCGTTAACTCTGCTGCTCTGGAGGAAAGTATGTAGAAACTCATTGTGTGGGAGCATTAAAAACACGAGTTTTGACAGAAGAGTTGAAGTTTTTACAGCGCATGCTCCTTGTCTCCGCAGCGGCTCTTCAGGCTGATGTTCCGAGCAGGAAATCCGGGGAAGGTGTTCCAGACTCTCGCGTTCAGAAGGCGTGTGTTATCGCGGATCATGCCCGGGCTTGTCTCTCCTCCTCCGCCTCATTAGTTAGGACAACCCTTCAGGTCCCTCGAGGAAGAGCAGATCCACGAGCGCGCGCTCCACGATGCCTGTAAGTGTTTTCATCGATTATTGATCGGTTCCGGACCTCTATCTTCACCGAACTCTCTCCGCGGAGTTCAGAGGAACACGGAGAGCGTTTCCTCACGCGGCGCTCCGAGCGGCCTGCTCTCTCTCTGCGCGGAGGAAAACATCGATTAAAACTCTTATATTTGTGTTCGAGATGTAGCTTGCGTCGGTTCTGAGAATGACGTTGATGTAATCACTTATTAATGTTGTTTAACAATTGATGTTAGTGTTTACGTTGACGTGGACTGTCTTATTTCTCGTCTACAGTCATCAATATTTTTAAGTTTAAATGCATTTATTAGAATGTCAAAGCTAGTTTTGATCATCTATTTTTTTCTACTTTCTGCTAAAGATTAAAATGTAGATTAGAGCATAACAACACTTTGTTTACCTTCAGAAGAGTAAACATCATTTGGTGAAAAACGAGCGAATCTATAAATAAATGTGTTTAATTCGTCTATCTAGATATTTCTCTGAAAGAAAACTCACAATGTAGCTGTTTTAAAGTATTCAAGTTAAAAAAAACTCTGTGTCGAGGAAACTATAATCAAACGTGGACTTTCACCTTTAAATAATTAGAGGAATACAGGTTTTCACAATTACGAGACAGCTTTTTAAAACATTTAACAAGTTCGCTTAAATCTTAACGCATGGACTCAGTTAAAACAAATAACTGGCAAAACTGTTTATTTCCTGCTGAAATCCCTCCACTGTAAACAAACTCATTTTTAAAATACACCAAAAAACTTAACACATGTTTTCTTCTTATAGCAACATCTAGTCGATCATAACACATTGAGAAAAACTCTTGCATTTGAGCGTTCTCACATTTTTCTGTTTTCTTGGATTTAGTAAATATTTGATATTTTTCTTTTACTGAAGAAATTTAATAGAAAAATTAATGCTCGTCTGAGAGTAGGGTTATAAAATGTACAGTTTATGTAAAAATACAGACACAGCACTGCTGCAGTACAGATCTACATTATATATATATATATATATACATCTCTAATCCAGTCAGCCAGAACGAACTAAGTTGTTAAAAGTCGCCAGGGACATCAGAAAATGTTGCTAGATTTGTCACTTTTCGTGAGCAACTTCAAAGAAACTTTTTGATGAAAATAGTAAAAAATAAAACGTACAAAAACATTTATTTAAAAATGAAACCAAAATAGATATTTTAACCACTTCAAGGAAACGTGTTTTCCATCTCAGGGAGAGATCCACAGATTTTTTTCCTGAGATTTATTGATTTAAAAACGAAACCAAATAAAATCTGTTCAAGTTTTCTGCCTGCTGCAGTGTTGAACGCACTAATGCACACCTGTCCACACTTCGTCAAGACTCTACGTGCGCATGTGAGAAACATCTAGTTTTCTGCTGCTGATACACAGCGTTGAAACTTTTTACAGTAACTCAGTAGTGTAAGGGATTCCTCTTGATTTTACTGTAATAAGTAACTTACAAGTTATTTCTCAATTAAAAGAGAGAGGGAATGAGAGTCAAAAAGATCTCTCTCTCTCTCAGTGCATGTCTTCATCTTTTATTCCCGTTATGACGCATTCCAAACTCAACAGTTCATTGGTTCCTCATCCTCACTCTCTGTTCATCCCAACAGCACGCGTCCAGCTCGTGACATGCGCACTACCTTTCTTGTCCACCAGGCAGCCTCAGTGATGTCCAGAGCTAACATTTGCCCTGCTTACTTCACCTTTCCTCTACATCTGCTCTAAGATGCAGAATGCAGCTCAAGAATACCTGTCTTGCAAGATCACTCGAGCACATCCTCATTTAGTGCCATAATTCATGTAATGTCTTTAAATTAGGCCTGAGAATGAAGTTATACAACTGTGCTCTAAGAACAATATTCTCAAATATTTTATGACACACGTTTATATGTGTACTGTACGCATACCGGTGAGCGGAATAAAGGCCGAGGCATTATGGTAAATGGAGAACAAGTGTTCCCAATCAGTCAACATTTTAGATTTGTGGGACTTGTAGTTTTTCTGCAGTGCTCAGGTTTGTGGATGCAGAACACACTGAGCGCCTCTGCTTGGTTGCACTTTCAGTTCATGCGCGAGCGGTTAGTACCTGTAATGTTCTCACCTGTTCGTTTCCTCCTGTCGCAGTTAGCCAGAGACCTTCTGAACCCGAGCTTCGAGTTGGAGCGGCGGCAGCACAAGAAGAAGAGGCTTGTGCAGAGCCCCAACTCCTTCTTCATGGACGTCAAATGCCCAGGTTTGTGTGCGTGAGATCCCATGGTTCTCCTCTCGGCGGGGCTGTGACGGGCCGGTGTGCTTCTCCACAGGCTGCTATAAGATCACGACGGTGTTCAGCCACGCGCAGACCGTGGTGCTGTGTGTGGGCTGCTCGACGGTGCTCTGCCAGCCCACCGGAGGAAAAGCTCGACTCACTGAGGGTACGTTCGCTCGCTCGTCTCGAAGAGAGGAACCGCCTCATACGAGGTGTTCACAGCACTCCTCTGCTCTGTTCCCAACAGGATGCTCCTTCAGAAGAAAGCAGCACTGAAGCGAGAGAGCCACGCCTCACCTCCGCTGTCGTAGCGTTTCATTGATTCCAATGATTGATCTGTGATTGATTGGGAGCGATGCATGGCAGGTTCTTTCTACCGCGCCATCGCTTCAAATAAAGCCTTTTCTGCAGGAAAGCATCAGACTCCTCCGTTATTTCTCTTCAGTCTACGATGCGTTCTAATGATCGTCATCAGCAGCTGATGCTCGTAGAATAAAAAGGAGACTCAAAGTCTGGGTTGGTGAATATCTTCTGCACCACACATTTACAAGATCATGAAAGGTTTTATTTGTGAATAATGAGCCGAAGAAAGAGAATAGATAAATAGATAGCTTTATAACATGCGACTGAAACACAGCTATAAAGACACCCAGAAGTGAACGAACAGAGACGCTGAAGTTCTGGTAGCTGCACCCGAGGAACGATCTCCAGCGGGGGCCGAACCCGTCCGTGCCGGGAGCGAGAGACGCTCTTCTCTGACGCCTTGAACCGGTTTGAGCCGGCGGCTGCAGAATGAAGCGCTGGTCAAACCGGAGTAAACTCCAATCACTCCTCCAAGATTGATTTCCATGAACTTGATTTTAAACTGCATTGCGAAGAAATTCATCTAAACGTGATCAGGCCTCAGGTGTATATTTAGCAATATATATATTTTTTACATTTAATGTTTGGATTTAACAATGAAAATGACAGAAAAATTAATAAAATATGAGATCAAATTCCCTTCTTAAGCATTGTATGCACAGATTTTAAAATAATACGTGTATATTTCAGATTTAAAACAAATGTGGACATTATTAATTGCACTTAAATGGAAAACAAGTCATCCAAATAATAATGGCAGTTTTTCTGCTTTTGAATTTAGAAAACTGATCCAAGAAGGATCTTAATTCCATCTGTGTGTTCTCTGACTTTACGTCCTCATTTCACATGGGAGCTTCCACTTTGGTTAGAAGATGTGTATCAGAGCTGAAGGACCAATGGGGACCCTGGAGCCAGCCCTCATTTACATGAAAATAAAATCTGAAGAAACATAAACTCTATGCTTTGCATTCACAATCTGATCGTGAGTTCTCATAATTCTGATCTACACTATTTGTGAATTTTTGACTAGAAATGGTACTTTACCAATTTTTATTTACACATTTTTTTATTTATTCTTCACTGTTGTGTTATAGTAAACAATATGTTTAAAAACTGAAATATACCAGTATTAGTTTACAATTCTCATACAAATATATGAACAAATTTAAAGGAAAACTAAAATAAGGACTTCTTTATACATCTCTATTTGCTATTGCAGAAAGAAGATCTTGAGATGGACCTCAAGAACCCAAACTTTATTTCTGATAATAATCTCAAACGTTTAGTTATTTTCAACTATTTTTCAACATCAAATAAAACTGCTCTTGCTTCGTTGGACTCAGGTTTTCTGCGAAATGGACATGTTTCAAAATTCTATTAATTAATACATATACTTAAATCATTTTTATCGCTTGTTTGTAAAGATAATTATGACAAAAACACAAAATAGAAATATAACAGAAAATGGTTTTAAAAAAAACATGCAGAATACAACAAAATGTTTTTGAAATGATCTCTAAACTAATCAAGAAGAGCAGCTTCATTTGTACTGCTTAAATAGTGAAATAGATATAATGAAATGTTTTTAGCCGATACGCTGAAGGTCTTTAGAGAACGCTTTCTCGGAATATTTCGTAAAATAAAACACAAATCTGCAAAATCTGCAGAAGCCAGGAGCAGTAATGTTCCACATAAGCCCTTTTCTGTACATTGAAAACTAACAGATGCTTCCTTCCAGGAGGATGAAGAATCATCTGAAACAGCTCTAGAGGAACATACCCAGCGACTGGAGATGTTTCCAGGAGTTTGTGCTTGCGTTATAGAAGTTTAACCAGATGTTTCCAGGAGTTTGCTCTTGCATGCGAGAAGTTTAACCAGATGTTTCCAGAACATTGTGCTCATGTTCCAGAGGTTTAGCCAGATGTTTCCAGGAGATTGCACTTGTGTTCCAGAGGTTCAGCCAGATGTTTCCAGGAGATTGCGCTCGTGTTCCAGAGGTTTAGCCAGATGTTTCCAGGAGATTGCACTTGTGTTCCAGAGGTTCAGCCAGATGTTTCCAGGAGATTGCGCTCGTGTTCCAGAGGTTTAGCCAGATGTTTCCAGGAGATTGCACTTGTGTTCCAGAGGTTCAGCCAGATGTTTCCAGGAGATTGCGCTCGTGTTCCAGAGGTTTAACCAGATGTTTCCAGGAGATTGCGCTCGTGTTCCAGAGGTTTAACCAGATGTTTCCAGGAGATTGTGCTCGTGTTGCAGAGGTTTAGCCAGATGTTTCCAGGAGATTGCGCTCGTATTGCAGAGGTTTAGCCAGATGTTTCCAGGAGATTGCGCTCGTGTTCCAGAGGTTTAACCAGATGTTTCCAGGAGATTGTGCTCGTGTTCGAGGTTTAGCCAGATGTTTCCAGGAGATTGTGCTCGTGTTCCAGAGGTTTAGCCAGATGTTTCCAGGAGATTGTGCTCTTGTTCGAGAGGTTTAGCCAGATGTTTCCAGGAGATTGTGCTCTTGTTCGAGAGGTTTAGCCAGATGTTTCCAGAAGTTTGTGCTTGTGTTCCAGAGGTTTAGCCAGATGTTTCCAGGAGATTGTGCTCTTGTTCGAGAGGTTTAGCCAGATGTTTCCAGGAGATTGTGCTTGCGTTCCAGAGGTTTAACCAGATGTTTCCAGCAGTGTTCTGGTGCTTGTGCGTGCGAGGACTCTCACTGCGTCTGGCACTGCACCCCGCTGCGCCTGGCCCCCTCCTCGTCCTCCTCGTACGCCTCTCGGCTGGAGCTGCGGCGCTCGTTCTCCAGGTCTGCATCGCTGAGCTCCACCTCCTCCATGTCGTCCGTCAGCATGATGTGCTCTCGGACCGGAAGCAGCCGCTCCAGCTCGGGGAACATGTGCTCCGGGAGCCAGTGCTTGTCAGGGAACTCGATCTGGGAATCACAGTCGGGTTAAAGTTTATTATTCACCTGTTGAAACGTGTTCTTTAAAATATAATTCCTATGATCTATTTACGATGATGCAATGAGTGTGGGACTTCAAGTCTTCACATAATAACAACTGATTAAACTGATTAAAAATGTTTTAAACCCATGAAAAACCCTTTATTAAACCCATAATAGATTTCAAATGATACACCAGTTAAAATGTTATTGATGGACGTAACAAGAATGCAAGAATAATATTAGGTCTATTTAACGAATTTAGATTTTAAAATGATCTTTTTCTAATGCTAAAACATACTCTATAAATATCCAAAAAACTATAAAAAAAAACGTGTGTTTCTGAAGATGCTAGTATTTAATTTGAAAAAAATAATAATAATAATAATGAAGTTTTTCCCTGCTTTACTTTGATTTATTTATTGCCTGTTCCTTGTATAGATTTTTTTTAAACATTTTTATGAAATTAAATAAAAAGTATGCAGCAGCTCAGAGGCATTTTCTATTTGTTTCGAGTGAAAATACCCTTAGATACTAAAGTTCAGGGTTAAAGTATTACAGGTCTGGGGTGACTGTATCCCTCTCTAATCGAGTCCATGCTTTATTTCACTGAATTCCTGCTCTCTCGCTTAAATTTAAGGTTAAAAAAAGGTACAATATTCAAAATTTTCTGCACTTTTTAATAGTTTCAGTAAATCAAAAAAGTAATGTTAGAGTTCAATTCAAATACAGAATTAACTCGATTCATTCTAAACAAACTTTAATAAAATAAATCAATTTAAATTAATATTTGGTTATATTCAGTTCAGGTTTTCCATGCTCCTTTCAGCTCTCAGCATGAAACTCATAGTGATAGTTCTATCATTGAGAAGATGCTCAGATCCTGAACCCAGCAGACCCTCACAAACCTCAAACTGCACGATGAGGAGGCCTCTCTCGAAGGGCTCCTTGAAGACGGGCATCCCCTCGTTCTGAACACTCTTCAGATCGTTGGGTTTGATCACATGGCCTGCAACAGATGAACCATCACACTCTCAATTGCAGCTCTACTGAAGCCATATCTCAGTCCTCTGAAGCAGCGAAACTTATCAGGATCAAATAGTGCCGTCTCTCTGTAAGTCTCCGGAGCTCTCGGCCTCATCTCCAGACGGTGCAACAGTTTTTATTCCCACGAGCCTTCAGGCTTCTAAACACTCTGAACTGAACTCAAACATATTTATCCATCTCCATTTCAACTCACAAAGATCCTCACCTCCATCACAACCCATATTTATTATTTATCATAACCATGTTTAATGTTACATGCTGTTTTTGCACCTTTTCTGCTATTTTGCACATATTTGTCACCATCACGTCCTGTTTAGTTTGTCTAGTACACGCATTGTACTGAACAATGTCCATAAATTTTAGGTTTGAATTCTGTGTTATCCTTTGTTGTGTATCCCGTCCTGCACGGTCTTGTTTGTTTTGCACTGTTATTGTTCTGCACTGCTCGCACTAGGCTGCACTTCATGTTCTAAGTTAGTCGTGTTGTTCATGACTAGAAGTTGTTTTATGCTGCACCAGGGTTCTGGAGGAACCTTGTTTCATTTCACCATGTGCTGCAGCAGCTCTTATGGTTGACTGCTGATACCTGGAGCGTTGTGAAAGACTACAAAACCACAGAAAGAGTTGAGAAAGAAGATATTTTGGCTGTTCATGTTCCAATTCAATATTAACGAGTTTCTGGATATGATCTGCTGCACTCTGAAAACAGTTCTCCTGCATCTGAAATCACAGCCAGAGATCTACACTTTTAAGAGATGACACAATGAACATGAAAAATCATTACAATTATGCTTTTTCGTGTTATAAACATTTACATTTATGCATTTGGCAGACACTTTTGTCCAAAACGACTTACATTAGGGGAGAGACAATATGAGATCTGTTACACCGTCAAAGTCTATCTCAGCTTCTCATAATAGAAATTGTATCAACTGATCAATAAACCATAGCAGGAAGAAAATATTTTTATATAGTAAAACATTTTTATAGTAGGTGTTTCCTGAAGAGAAGAGTTTTCGGTTATTTTCTGAAAGCTGTTAGTGTTGCTGCTCTCCTGACTGGATCAGGAGTTTGTTCCAGCAGCCAGGGACAGTGAGAGAGAAGGTTCTGCTGAGAGATCTCAGATGCCTTTGTGGGACGCTGTTTCTTCTCTGAGCGCAGGCTTCTGGAGGGCATGTAGGAGTGTAGGAGCTTCTGGAGGACATGTAGGAGTGTAGGAGCTTCTGGAGGACATGTAGGAGTGTAGGAGCTTCTGGAGGACATGTAGGAGCTTCTGGAGGACGACATGTAGGAGTGTAGGAGCTTCTGGAGGACATGTAGGAGTGTAGGAGCTTCTGGAGGGCATGTAGGAGTGTAGGAGCTTCTGGAGGGCATGTAGGAGTGTAGGAGCTTCAGGAGGTCATGTAGGAGTGTATGAGCTTGTGGAGGGCATGTAGGAGTGTATGAGCTTGTGGAGGGCATGTAGGAGTGTAGGAGCTTGTGGAGGTAAGCAGGGGCTGATTTGGAGATAGTTTTGTACATAAAAATGCACTGTTAGGGGTTGAGATAACTCGTGTGGTCCGTATCAGCTGATATAGCTTTCAATGATCGGAGAGCGGCTAAAAACTCTGATTGGAGCAGGTAGTGTCTCTGGTATCTGCTTGAGCCCTCCTCACAACCAACTCCAAACAGGTCTAAAATAACGTTTCTTACTGAGGAGCTGGCAACCCTTGATGAAAAATATTTGGTTTCCTATGTAGACATTTTTTAGTTTTAAATCTTCAGCAACTGCACAGCAAACACATCCTGAATAAACAGTCTGCACCACACTATGAACATGAATCCCCCCTGAGATACCTGTAGGAGAGTTGATGAGCAGCGAGCGGTTGTCCAGCGTCTCGATGCTCCTCCTGAAGCCACACAGCGCCTCCACCAGCCGGATCTTCATCCTCATGATCAGATTGTTCTTCTGCCTCTGGAAGACCGGGTGCTCTTTCTGATCCAGGCTGATGATCACGTCTCCAGGTTCCAGACCCGGCTCCTGGTCACCCTCGCCGTGAAACGTGATCTTCTGGCCATCCTTCATTCCTGCAGACAGAGGCGCTGCTGAGTGAGCGCGGCGCTTCCACACACTGATCAAACGAGAGGGCTTCCTCACCTTTATCGATGTGCACCTCCAGGATCTTCTTCTTGCGCTCCACCTTGTGTCCGTTGCAGGTTTTGCAGCGATCTTTGGAGTTGAACCTCTCTCCCTGTCCCTGGCAGTCGGAGCATATGCTCTGCGTCTGCTGGATCATCCCCGGGCCGATCTGCTGCACCTGCACCCGGAGGCCGCGTCCCTTACAGGTCGAACACTTCTCTATGGTGCCTTTTTTACCTCCATAACCTGCAAGCAGGGATTCACGTTAATACTCCGGCGGAATGAGCGAAAATATTCCTGACCAGAACTAAAGAAGTCTCCTAACGATGTTTGCTAGTTCTGATCAGAACTAAAGAAGTCTCCTAACGATGTTTGCTAGTTCTGATCAGCATTAAAGAAGTCTCTTAACGATGTTTGCTAGTTCTGATCAGAACTAAAGAAGTCTCCTAACGATGTTTCCTAGTTCTGATCAGAACAAAAGAAGTCTCCTAACGATGTTTGCTAGTTCTGATCAGAACAAAAGAAGTCTCCTAACGATGTTTGCTAGTTCTGATCAGAACAAAAGAAGTCTCCTAACGATGTTTGCTAGTTCTGATCAGAACTAAAGAAGTCTCCTAACGATGTTTGCTAGTTCTGATCAGAACTAAAGAAGTCTCCTAACGATGTTTGCTAGTTCTGATCAGAACTAAAGAAGTCTCCTAACGATGTTTGCTAGTTCTGATCAGAACTAAAGAAGTCTCCTAACGATGTTTGCTAGTTCTGATCAGAACTAAAGAAGTCTCCTAACGATGTTTGCTAGTTCTGATCAGAACTAAAGAAGTCTCCTAACGATGTTTGCTAGTTCTGATCAGAACTAAAGAAGTCTCCTAACGATGTTTGCTAGTTCTGATCAGAACTAAAGAAGTCTCCTAACGATGTTTGCTAGTTCTGATCAGAACTAAAGAAGTCTCCTAACGATGTTTGCTAGTTCTGATCAGAACTAAAGAAGTCTCCTAACGATGTTTGCTAGTTCTGATCAGAACTAAAGAAGTCTCCTAACGATGTTTCCTAGTTCTGATCAGAACTAAAGAAGTCTCCTAACGATGTTTGCTAGTTCTGATCAGAAATAAAGAAGTCTCCTAACGATGTTTCCTAGTTCTGATCAGAACTAAAGAAGTCTCCTAACGATGTTTGCTAGTTCTGATCAGAACTAAAGAAGTCTCCTAACGATGTTTGCTAGTTCTGATCAGAACTAAAGAAGTCTCCTAACGATGTTTGCTAGTTCTGATCAGAACTAAAGAAGTCTCCTAACGATGTTTCCTAGTTCTGATCAGAACAAAAGAAGTCTCCTAACGATGTTTGCTAGTTCTGATCAGAACTAAAGAAGTCTCCTAACGATGTTTCCTAGTTCTGATCAGCATTAAAGAAGTCTCTTAACGATGTTTGCTAGTTCTGATCAGAACAAAAGAAGTCTCCTAACGATGTTTGCTAATTCTGATCAGAACTAAAGAAGTCTCCTAACGATGTTTGCTAGTTCTGATCAGAACTAAAGAAGTCTCCTAACGATGTTTGCTAGTTCTGATCAGAACTAAAGAAGTCTCCTAACGATGTTTGCTAGTTCTGATCAGAACTAAAGAAGTCTCCTAACGATGTTTGCTAGTTCTGATCAGAACTAAAGAAGTCTCCTAACGATGTTTGCTAGTTCTGATCAGAACTAAAGAAGTCTCCTAACGATGTTTGCTAGTTCTGATCAGAACTAAAGAAGTCTCCTAACGATGTTTGCTAGTTCTGATCAGAACTAAAGAAGTCTCCTAACGATGTTTGCTAGTTCTGATCAGAACTAAAGAAGTCTCCTAACGATGTCAGCTTTCGTACAGCGCTGTCGTGGAACGTGTTCAGAACATGTTTAGAGAGCAATCGATTTTTAGCGCTCTCCACTAGCGCAGTAGAACTCGAGTCTGGAGATGGTCTTGTCTCGGATCTTGGAATCGACTCAGTCTCGTTTGCGTTTGGACTCGGATCTGATCAATCATCTCGTTGGACGCAATGTCAGTGCTCGCACTGCATCGTTCTGAGTTTAATTTATTGAATTTCTCGTGTCGTGGAGAGCAATTAGAAAAGCAGTCTGAGTTGGAGGAATTACAGTTCAGTATCTCCAGTTGTGCATCCGGAGGGAAAGAGTGTGCAGCTCTGTTTTTGACTCAGTGTTGTTTTCATCAACAATGAAATTTCAATTTCATTGACGCATCATATCATTTACATTGAGTAAAACCTTTTATTTATGTTGGTGACTAAAACTAGAGTAAAACTTCAGATTTTCGTCAGCTACAACTATTACATTTTTAAATTACTAGAACTGGCATAAAACTAAAATTGTTTACTAAAAGACTAAAACTTGACAAAAAAAAAAAAAAAAAGACTAGCACTCGCTCGGCTCCACTTCAACCAATCACGGGGCTCATGCTCTGCGAAGCCTTGACGCGAGGTTAGAAACGGAAAACCTTAAAAAAAAAAAAACAAAAAAAAAAACAAACTTTTTTACGTAAAAACTGTTCATATTTTAAAATGCAGTTATTAGGCTTTATAAACATTTTTTATGTTTCAATATCGTGAAGGGTCAATATTAAACATATTCGGTTAGTGCAACGTTACGCAAGCGCACAACCTTTGCAGAGGGCAATGCGTAGTGATCACGAAGGCTTAAATATTATTAAAAGAGTTGATGAGCAGCAATGGAAAACAATGTTTAACTCTATTTTGATGAGCGACAGCCAATCAGAGCAGCCGTGTGAGGGACGTGGATTCACCAGGAACTGTGTCACTCACCGTCACACTTCTCACAGATGATGTTTTTCTGCAGAGCGAGTTTGCGCGTGGAGCCGTTGTAGAGCTCGTCCAGCGTGACGCTGAGCTGGTGAACCACATTCTTCCCTGAGAAACAAACATTACATTTGAGCACCTAAACACTGAAAATCAAACCACTGTAGAACGTTCATTCCTGTGCAGGCGCTCCGGCTCACCTCTCCTCTCTCTCTGCATCCTCCCTCCGCCGCCGAAGAACATGTTGAAGATGTCCATGGGAGAGTCTCCTCCGCCCATGCCGCCCTCTTTGATGGCCTGTTCTCCGCCCTGGTCGTACAGCTCTCGCTTTTTGGGATCAGACAGCACCTCGTAGGCTTGAGAAATGAGCTTGAACTGGAAACCAGGGGGAATATTCATGAAAAAATATTATTTACAATTATTTTTCCTATAGAACAGACGCACTGAGCCACATTGTTATCTTTTATCCATTTTTCTATTCTTTTTAAATCAGCAAAGTTTGCTTAAAGTTAATGAAAATCAAAAACAGCCCATAAGAATTTCTTCTTTAAACAATGTAATCAAGCAGGAGATCGAATGTAAATGATGCTTCACGGTATTTGTGTATTTTTTTGACGCAAAAACATAAAATATTCATAACATACAGTAAATATACATATAGTCACTAATAAATTCACTATCACATAAAAGAATATCAAGAGGGGAAAACATTAAGTAAAAAAAAAAAAAAAAAAAAACAAGTGAAACATACACTCAAAACAATTCCCAAACATTTTAACAAAGGTAACTAAATAATTCAAAGGGATATATTGTATCTGAATAAAAATTGAATATGAAGTTTAACAATTTGAATGCAAGTGCATAATTTGGACCTTTTTTGTTTTGGGTTTGACTCGAGATTTATTTATACATATATATATATATATACACACTTTCTGTTTAGTGAACTTTCTGGAAAGAAAAGTTATATATGTGTATGTATATATATATATATATATATATATATATATATGTGTGTGTGTGTATATATATATATATATATATATATATATATATATATATATATATATACATACACATATATAACTTTTCTTTCCAGAAAGTTCACTATTTGTATACAAAAATAAAAAAGATAAAAAGTTGTTCAACTGATTGTTGTAATATTTTGTGTTTTTATGTAGTTGTAAGGGACCTGAATAACATTAGCGTTTACAGTAAAATTGTGCATCGTTTACATCACGTTCAAAGGTTTATTGGCTCTGAATAGCTTTTATTATTTCGACGCTTTGTGAAGAAGTGTCTCCAGAAGCCTTCCTCTCCTCTCGAGGCACTCTTCCAGAACCTTCTCTCTCGCTCGCGGGTTCTGTCGCTGTCCTTCACGCTCGGGGCTCTGAAACGCGACACCGGCTCCGCGGAGCTCGGCAGCAGCTGCACTCACCTTCTCGCCCTCGCTCGGGTTCTTATCCGGGTGATACTTGAGCGCCAGCTTCCGATAAGCCTTCTTGAGCTCGTCCAGGCTCGCGCCGGGCTTCACCTGGAGCTGGTCGTAGTAACCGGTTTCTCGAACCATCTCTGACCAGCAGCTGCCACCAAACACAGACACACGCACACTTCAGGACTCTCGAGGCGGCTTCAGAAGCGAACACACTCAAGTCTTGCTCGCTATTCATCTACAGCAACCGGTAACTCAAGTCCTGCTCGGTATTCATCTACAGCAACCGGTAACTCAAGTCCTGCTCGGTATTCATCTACAGCAACCGGTAACACACCGAATAAGAAGCTGTGAATAAGAAGCTGTGAATAAGAAGCTGGATCCAGCCTCGTCCGTTGACGTTAGTTACCGTTACACATTTAACGTAAAGTTAACATCCGGTTATATCACCCAAAAAACTAGCACAAACTTTAACTGTGTATTTTTAGTGTTTACCGCTTTGTGACGCCATCTCATGGTTAACACGAGTTTACAAACACTTACTTTTATTGAAATAAAAACGCCGGTTGACGGTGTGCGCGCTTCCGCTCCGCTGCTCTCGCTGACTGAACGACGTGCGCGCTCCCGCTCTTATATCCACAGCGCCGATCCGGAAGCCCCTCGTGCACGCGCATGGACTCTTCTAGAGCGTTTAGGCAATAAAGAGACTGAAAGGTGTTTCAGAGCAAATATCACACTTAAAATTAGATATTTGAGACACGTTTTAAAGATGTACATGCAGTATTAGGCTAAAAGAAGAGCAGATAAGCTGAGAAACTATTGTGAACCACAATATTTGTTGAGAACGCAAGCTCGAGATCACCGGAGGAAGAAAAAAATAAGTTATTCAACTTAAAAACATACTTGTGCACGTTTAAAGCCTTTGATGAATAAATAAATAGCAGTAGAGTTAATAAATTAGTCCAAACTAACAATAATAAATGAGAAAATAGTTAATGTATTTAGCTATTTTTTTTACAGATATGGCTATCTTGATATATAGTCAACATTTTTGACTAAAACACGTATATTATCTGATCAATCAAGTTTTTATATAGCGCTTCTTCAGCAGTTGCTTTCAAAGCAGCTTCACAAAGTCCTCGTGAGGATCAGGTAGAGTAGATAGGAGTTCATCTGTGAGGCCCCTGGGAGCCTCACTGACTGAGGCAGGTGCTAATCACCTCCCCAGCATAAAGAACATACAAACTTAATATCCATCGACGAACAGTTCGCCGGACAGCGCCTGAAAAAACTAAACAAAGACAAAACAGAAACTAACAAATTAATAAACAACGGTTTGAAAACTGTAACACAGACAACAAACAGGTGATCAGCATCAACTGCAGGAGGAGAGATAAATGATGAGGAGAGCTTAGAGAGGAACATTCTACCACATTGTTTTTCAACAGTTTGTATGTTTATAGCGCTCAGACACCAGATCAGTTTGATCACATCTCTCTCTCCTGAAAAACTCATATTTAACTCTTGAAAAATCGATTTAAAGAGTTTACCGTGATGAAAGGTTCACTCCTGATTAACTTTAACCCTCTTCACACACAATCTAACATTTTAAC
The DNA here is from genome assembly GCA_900490495.1 of Danionella dracula. Taxonomy (NCBI): domain Eukaryota; kingdom Metazoa; phylum Chordata; class Actinopteri; order Cypriniformes; family Danionidae; genus Danionella; species Danionella dracula. The sequence goes on along the minus strand of UELW01000966.1, from coordinate 630,058 downwards.
AAAACAGCTTTATTGTTTTCTTTCGATCGACAGCACAACGTAGAAAGTTTAAGAGAGTGCTTTTATAAAAAATAGTCTTTGCTTGTGTCCCAGGCGGAGCTGGATCAGGCAGTTTCCTCTCCACAGACTCGTCCGCCCGCGAGCATCACCGCGCCATGAGCCTGCGCTGGGTGCTCTGCTCCACCAGGCGGTGATACTCCGCCAGTTTCTCCTGCACACTGTCGAACATCTGGAGGCAGAGGAGGAACACAGATGAACGGTGAATGCTCCTTCAGGGTTTCTGCAGGTCTTTCTTTATTCTTTTCTTTTTAAAGCCCTGATGGCAACATTTCATGGCTATTCCCGTTTTTAATAAAATATTTCAATTTAAAAGCTCAGAGGATCGTAAAAAACTTGTTTTAAAACTAAGTAACAATTCCCAGCTCAAGTCTGTCCTCAGTAAAAATAGTTTTAACACTTTTGGGTTCGCGTGGACTTCTCTCAAATCTTCTCCTCATGGAATTATTAATTGGACGTTCTATCAAGATGTGTTTAAGAGATAAAATACATTTGCAACGTCTACATAAAAGCATCGCCTCTCTTTTAAGAAGAAAACTAGGAGTTAATCTCGAGCACCCGATTCGACGTCTGGTTAATAATATCTGATCTCTTCTGCTTCCTGAAGTTGTTTGGTTCGCTCCGAGCTCTGGAGAGATTTCATGCAGTTTGTTTTGGGTTTGTTGGTTCCGTTCTTGCTGCCAGCGTTTCACTCCTCGATGGTTTATTTTCTGTTTCAGTTCTGTTGGAGGTGTGAGATGTTGGCAGGAGGACTCTGGGTTTGTATCTGCAGGTCTCAAAGTCAAGTTTAAGACCATTAGGAATCCAATTTAAGACCTCTATAATAACAACGTCAAAATCATCTAACATTTTTTCTTCCTTTAATGAACAGTACGCTTCAAACACAGTTTGAAACAAACCCCAACTTTTATGTTTTTGAGCATTTACAAAAGTTTTATGAAACTCTGGAAGCTTTTATGCACATTTTCTCAATCTCTGGCAACCCTTTCAATTCCCTTTAAATACATTTAAGAGGCTTAAGTCAATATCTGGCAACCCTAGCATTACTTTAAAGATTTTGAGCATTTATGAGCACTTCCTCAAAATCGAATCATCACTTTTACGATTTTGAATGTATATGAATGTTTTCTCAACCTCTGGCAACCCTAACAATCACTTTTAAGAGTTTGAGCATTTATGAGCGTACACGAGTGTTTTCTCAAACTCTGGCAATCCTAACCACAACTTAACCTATTAGCAATTAGCATTCTCAATCCCTGCTAACCCTTGCAATCACCTTTACATTTTTTTTGTTATGAGTCTTATGTCAATATCTGGCAACCCTTACAATCACATTTATGCTTTTGAGGATTCATGCACATTTTCTCAAATTTTCGACTCTAAAAATCTTTTTTTAGCATTGAAGAGCATTTCTCAATCTCTGGCAACCCCAAGCAGCAACAACACAAAACAAAACATATATCAGATGAGCTTTTCATGGAAATCTAAAAAAATAAGAGCTACTTCTTAAGTTAAGTTAAGAACTTCTTAAGATCTGGTTGCCAGATATTAACACAAGACTCAATTTCCCTTCCTCTAGGTGTGTGGAGACTCTTACGCTCATCCAATCAGAATCACTCGTCTCGTGTGATGCTTAGAGGTTCTGTGTTTACCTTCTTGTTAGTCTGACTCTCTCCGAGGCTCCGTAGGAGCTGATCGATGGAGGTGTACGGCAGCCAGACCAGCGCCGAGGTGGCCGAGAGTGGCCGCTGAAACAGAGCAGAGCAGACGTCAGGCTTCACACTCTCCTCCAGGACCTCTCCTGCTTCACTGGACATCCACACTCATCTCCTTTGGATCCAAATATTTACTCTCAGATACATCTCCAGAGATATGAGGCGAGAGGAATGCTTGTAGATCTGAAGATTTACCACAAAAAACCCCACAAGCGACCAGAACCTGTTGGGTCAGCGGTAGCGTCACATGACCTCCAGAATAAAAGCTTTTAATGATCTGGAGAAGCTCATCCATGCTCTGGTCATGACCAGATGTGACTACTGTAAAGCTTAGTAAGTAAGTGCATTTAATTTATATAGCATTGATTTTAACAAAAAAAAAAGTTGCTTCAAAGTACAGACATTTCAAAAAAAAAAACAAAAAAAAAACAATTAAAAATGTTATAGAATGTACTGAATTAAATAAATAATTTTAACGTTGCTTTTTTTAAAGCCTGAAATGAATGTCTCCTTTTAAAGGCCACGAGTCTTCTCAGGTTTGGTCTGAAAAAGAAATATTCCACAATACGCTGCTCTCGTAACACTGCAGTGTTTTAATCCAGACTGAACAATCACTTGCATGTGGTGGTGTATATTAAACATAAGAATACATTTAACTGCATTCAACAGTTTTTTTTGGTCATCTATCCAAGACACCTGAAGTCACCTTACATTAAATACACATAAAACACATTATAAACCATCGAGGACAGACAGAAACCTGAACAGGCCAACACGAGAAAGCTTTGTTTTAAGTTTTATGGTTCGTTCTGAACATCAGGGCTATTAGAGTACGTAACTATATATATGTTTTATAGGACAGTTTAAACTGTCGACTGTTAGCTGCTGCTGTTAAATGTGTTATATAAATAACATTTACATTTTAATTCACCCAAAGTGAAAGCACTGAATGAGAGAGAGAGAGAGAGAGAGAGACTGCATCTTTTAGAGTCACAGAACTCGTCCATTTTAAGAACTTTTGACAAAGATGTAAGACTTTTTAATCCCTTATTTCAGCATTGTTGAATTTAAGATTAAAAAAAAAAAAAAAAAAAAAAAGATTTCACACAGGAATACAGTGCTTTAAATATCTGTAACAATAGTCACAAAACACATCATTTTAAATATAAATTGCATGTAAGCTTGTATTCTCTTTGACTTTTTTCTGAAACTTAGAGGGGGCAAACACTTTTACACCACTGCATATCACATACAGACCACTAAACACACGAGAGCTGCAGACCTCAATCCCGAAGTACTGGTGACCCTTCCCCAGCAGAGCGTCCACATACTCCATCAGGAGCTCCACGGCGGACTCCAGGAGATCGTAGTTGAGATAGAGCCGCAGCAGCGCCGCTGCGTCCACCTCCTGACACACACAAGCTCGGTTAGACTCATGAACGGCAACATCTCCCTCATTAAACACTCAAAGTACTGGTTCCTTCACCTTGTAGGCGTTGATCAGCCAATCAGGGGCCGGTACGCCGTGCGACAGGAGCTTGTTGATGACGCAGCGGTGATGCTGAGCGTTCTGCGAGGGATGTTTCTCCAGATAGTGAGCCAGGAGCCGCCAGGCTTCATCCGTCGCACTGCCAGAGGAGAGATCCAGGTCTAGTGTCTCACACACTGAAGATCAACGATTTATGAGGACAGACGAACCTGGTCTCTTTAGTGGTGATGACAGTCGGAAGCTGGTTAGCGGCGAGCCAGTTCCACACCTCGGTCTGGTCCTGATCACACCTGGACTGCAGCTTGATGCACCTGAACACAGACACAAGCACTCAGACCTCGACCGCCTCTCCTGCTGCTGAATCACACGCCATCACCTACTTGAAGGTGAGTCCCTCGAAGACTGGCGTGAGGGGAAGGGTAAAGGTATGGCAGAGCGCCAGCGCGGTGTCGAACAGCCCCGCCTGCACCAGCAGAGCCACCATCTCCTGCGAGGACGCTCCTCCTGAGAGAAACAAGGGACACGCTCACCTAGATATCCGGAACTCTGAGGGTGCTAATGAGCACACTCAGAGCCGAAGAATGACAAATGTGACACCATTCGGACTCTTGCACTTCATGGTGTTGTATAACTTCAAGAATTTGCAATCCTCCTTCCTTTAATAACGTCATTCTCATGCCTAATTTAAAGACATTACATTAATTACAGTACTAAATGAGGATGTGCTTGCAAGAGAGATATTTTTGAGTTGCATTCTGCATGCGTAGAGCAGATATAGGTTAAAGGTGAAGTAAGTAGGCCAAAAAGTTAACTCTGTGCATCTGTGAGCTGCCTGGTGGGCAAATGAGGTAATGTGTGTTATCATGAACCTGCCATGATTTGGACATGAGGTGGACATGCAGAGAGCGCATGAAAGACGAGCCAATGAACGGTCGAGATCAGAATGCGTCATAACGGGTATAAAAGATGAAGACATGCACAGAGCGGACGGATTTGCTAGCGGAGCAGCGGCAACCCCAGAGCCAGGAGACACCTGATGATGGACGACCGAGCAAGGAAAAAACTTTTAAGACGATGAAAAGACATTTGCTTTGAGAAACCAACCAACCAATTTTTATCCACAATGGATGAGTACTATTTTACTTTATGATGCTTATTATGTTTTGTAATATATTTAAAAAGCGATTAATTAAAAGAAATATAATTAATTGCAATTACTGACTATCGAGTTTTTGATTTAAAAATGATTTTTAATCTTTGATGAAAGATTTTTAATGTAAAAGCTTAAGAGAAAGAACTGACCACAAAGGAGTCTTCTGACCAAGCTCTAAGCATTTAAAACTTAGAATTTAGGGCAGATTCGACTTACTTAACCTAACCTGAGAATAATAAATAAAAAGGTTGAAGGTGTAAAAGATTAAAGGATTAATTGAACACCATAAAACAATGGGCACGCGGGATTCAAGTCCATGAGTACACAAATGCGCCATTTTGTACAAGCCCCATGTCGAACAAGGGGCAAGTATGAATTAACATGTCATTAGCATGATGCTAACTTGACTTAACACATCTTTTACGAGCCTAGCATGAACGATCATGTTATCATAATGCTAACATTGTTTAACATGTCTAACATGAGTCTAGCATGACCATAATTTCAACAATCATGTTGCCTTGAGTAATCAAGACAATAGCATGATGCTAATATGAGACTAGCATAAACTAAGATGCCACTAGCATGATGTTAACATTACTTAATTTGTTTAACATGAGGAAAGCATTTATTACCATAATGCTAGCATGACCTAAATACTGTAGGAATACAAATTTCAGAACTGCTTTTCCAACCTAACTCTTTTATATCACAATCACTTTTTAGCACTATTGTATCATTTGTGTCTGTGACCTTATCTAGATTGCTTAGGAACTGTTTATTACAATTGATGGGGAACAAACTTACGCCCCCCCCACTGAGACTCATGCCCCTTAACGTCTGGGAACATCTTGATAAGTAAATTCTCGTGCTGTGTAAGGCTGACCTTTTGTTGACCTCATGAATATCTGTGGCTGGGCTCCTGTTTGGGGGTGCACCCTAACAATGTTAAAAACCCAATATAACATTCCCTAGTTAGATTTTTAGAAGACTGCAGCATTCAACAGTAAAGCTTGTGATACCCCAAAAATCTCCTGGTCTTCATTTGTGAGTTTCCTACAATACGCATCAGCATGAAGCTAGAATTAATTGTTTAAATTATCATAAATCTTATATAGTCTGTTAACATGATTTTTGAATGATGTTATCGGAATTAGCCATAAAACCAATATATCACCAACATGACCAACAATTTGTGAGAATGAAGCTGCAGCTACCATGACACAAACCATGTTAGCCTATCAGTACAACGATCCAAGTCCTCATCATGAAGCCAGAGCATGACTCGGCCCTCGTGGAGACAAGTCCCCAGCGTGAAGCCAGAGTATGACTCGGCCCTCGTGGAGACAAGTCCCCAGCGTGAAGCCAGCGCATGACTCGGCCCTCGTTGAGACAAGTCCTCTGCGTGAAGCCAGAGTATGACTCAGCCCTCGTGGAGACAAGTCCTCAGCATAAAGCCAGAGCATGACTCGGCCCTCGTGGAGACAAGTCCTCAGCGTGAAGCCAGAGCATGACTCAGCCCTCATGGAGACAACTCCTCAGCATGAAGCCAGAGCATGACTCGGCACATGTGGAGACAAGTCCTCAGCGTGAAGCCAGAGCATGACTCGGCACATGTGGAGACAAGTCCTCAGCGTGAAGCCAGAGCATAACTCGGCCCTAGTGGAGACAAGTCCTCAGCGTGAAGCCAGAGCATGACTCGGCACATGTGGAGACAAGTCCTCAGCGTGAAGCTAGAGCATGACTCAGCCCTCGTGGAGACAAGTCCTCAGCGTGAAGCCAGAGCATAACTCGGCCCTAGTGGAGACAAGTCCTCAGCGTAAAGCCAGAGCATGACTCGGCCCTCGTGGAGACAAGTCCTCTGCGTGAAGCCAGAGTATGACTCGGCCCTCGTGGAGACAAGTCCTCAGCATAAAGCCAGAGCATGACTCGGCCCTCGTGGAGACAAGTCCTCAGCGTGAAGCCAGAGCATGACTCAGCCCTCATGGAGACAAGTCCTCAGCATGAAGCCAGAGCATGACTCGGCACATGTGGAGACAAGTCCCCAGCGTGAAGCCAGAGCATGACTCAGCCCTCATGGAGACAAGTCCCCAGCGTGAAGCCAGAGCATAACTCGGCCCTAGTGGAGACAAGTCCTCAGCGTAAAGCCAGAGCATGACTCGGCCCTCGTGGAGACAAGTCCCCAGCGTGAAGCCAGCGCATAACTCAGCCCTCGTTGAGACAAGTCCTCTGCGTGAAGCCAGAGTATGACTCAGCCCTCGTTGAGACAAGTCCTCTGCGTGAAGCCAGAGTATGACTCGGCCCTCGTGGAGACAAGTCCTCAGCATAAAGCCAGAGCATGACTCGGCCCTCGTGGAGACAAGTCCTCAGCGTGAAGCCAGAGCATGACTCAGCCCTCATGGAGACAAGTCCTCAGCATGAAGCCAGAGCATGACTCAGCCCTCATGGAGACAAGTCCTCAGCGTGAAGCCAGAGCATGACTCGGCACATGTGGAGACAAGTCCTCAGCGTGAAGCCAGAGCATGACTCAGCCCTCGTGGAGACAAGTCCTCAGCGTGAAGCCAGAGCATAACTCGGCCCTAGTGGAGACAAGTCCTCAGCGTAAAGCCAGAGCATGACTCGGCCCTCGTGGAGACAAGTCCTCAGCGTAAAGCCAGAGCATGACTCGGCCCTCGTGGAGACAAGTCCTCAGCGTAAAGCCAGAGCATGACTCAGCACACGTGGAGACAAGTCCTCAGCGTTAAGCCAGAGCATGACTCAGCCCTCGTGGAGACAAGTCCTCAGCGTGAAGCCAGAGCATGACTCGGCCCTCGTGAAGACAAGTCCTCAGCGTGAAGCCAGAGCATGACTCAGCCCTCGTGGAGACAAGTCCTCAGCGTGAAGCCAGAGCATGACTCGGCCCTCATGGAGACAAGTCCTCAGCGTGAAGCCAGAGCATGACTCGGCACTCGTGGAGACAAGTCCTCAGCGTGAAGCCAGAGCATGACTCAGCCCTCGTGGAGACAAGTCCTCAGCGTGAAGCCAGAGCATGACTCGGCCCTCGTGAAGACAAGTCCTCAGCGTGAAGCCAGAGCATGACTCGGCACTCGTGGAGACAAGTCCTCAGCGTGAAGCCAGTGCATTACTCGGCACTCGTGGAGACAAGTATCAGCGTGAAGCCAGAGCATGACTCAGCCCTCATGGAGACAAGTCCTCAGCATGAAGCCAGAGCATGACTCGGCACATGTGGAGACAAGTCCTCAGCGTGAAGCCAGAGCATGACTCGGCACATGTGGAGACAAGTCCTCAGCGTGAAGCCAGAGCATGACTCAGCCCTTGTGGAGACAAGTCCTCAGCGTGAAGCCAGAGCATAACTCGGCCCTAATGGAGACAAGTCCTCAGCGTAAAGCCAGAGCATGACTCGGCCCTCGTGGAGACAAGTCCTCAGCGTAAAGCCAGAGCATGACTCGGCACACGTGGAGACAAGTCCTCAGCATTAAGCCAGAGCATGACTCGGCACACGTGGAGACAAGTCCTCAGCGTTAAGCCAGAGCATGACTCAGCCCTCGTGGAGACAAGTCCTCAGCGTGAAGCCAGAGCATGACTCGGCCCTCGTGAAGACAAGTCCTCAGCGTTAAGCCAGAGCATGACTCGGCCCTCGTGAAGACAAGTCCTCAGCGTGAAGCCAGAGCATGACTCGGCACTCGTGGAGACAAGTCCTCAGCGTGAAGCCAGAGCATGACTCAGCCCTCGTGGAGACAAGTCCTCAGCGTGAAGCCAGAGCATGACTCGGCACTCGTGGAGACAAGTCCTCAGCGTGAAGCCAGTGCATTACTCGGCACTCGTGGAGACAAGTATCAGCGTGAAGCCAGAGCATGACTCAGCCCTCATGGAGACAAGTCCTCAGCATGAAGCCAGAGCATGACTCGGCACATGTGGAGACAAGTCCTCAGCGTGAAGCCAGAGCATGACTCGGCACATGTGGAGACAAGTCCTCAGCGTGAAGCCAGAGCATGACTCAGCCCTCGTGGAGACAAGTCCTCAGCGTAAAGCCAGAGCATGACTTGGCCCTAGTGGAGACAAGTCCTCAGCGTAAAGCCAGAGCATGACTCGGCCCTCGTGGAGACAAGTCCTCAGCGTAAAGCCAGAGCATGACTCGGCACACGTGGAGACAAGTCCTCAGCGTTAACCCAGAGCATGACTCGGCACACGTGGAGACAAGTCCTCAGCGTTAAGCCAGAGCATGACTCAGCCCTCGTGGAGACAAGTCCTCAGCGTGAAGCCAGAGCATGACTCGGCCCTCGTGAAGACAAGTCCTCAGCGTTAAGCCAGAGCATGACTCAGCCCTCGTGGAGACAAGTCCTCAGCGTGAAGCCAGAGCATAACTCGGCCCTCGTGGAGTCAAGTCCTCAGCATGAAGCCAGAGCATGACTCGGCCCTCGTGGAGACAAAAGCTGAGCATGCTCTACAACGAGAGGCTGTGCATTTCAATGGTTTGGTTTGGGATTCCGCCATTGGATTTTCAATGGACATTACAACTCCTTCCACTGCCTTAGGATCGCATTATTTGCCAGCTTGCCACATTTTGACAGATTTCTGAGCAATTGCACATACACCCTTTACCAGCTGGAAAAGATATAGCAGCTTAGGTCAGATGGGTGAGACAGTCTGACAAACTTTGAGGCCAGCAGATTGACACATGCAGGAGGAGATACCATCAGAAGAAGAACAAGCTTACCAGAGAGACCTGTACATCTGCTCTCTAAAGCGAAATGATTTCTAGCCTATTGAAGAGCAGAGGTGTTACCAGCGATGGCTGCAGACGGAGGATCCTGCTGAGCCAGCGTCAGTCGACTCCGAGCGAGAACGCACTCCTTCTCCAGGTCCTTCAGCTCCAGGATATCGATCTGTGGACTCACTGATACACACACACACAGTACGGCTAAAATAGGATTGATCTCCATCATGAACCCCAGAGAAGGCTCTTCAGGGAAGTTACCTGGGCTCACAGCAAACTCCCCGTCGTGGGTCCTCTTCGGAGAGGCTCCTGGACGTTCATACTGGACAAGGCAAGAAGAAGCTTAAAATCTAAAACGGTCCATATTTCCAAGCCTGGTTTTTGAAGGCTCGTGTAGTGCACTGACCGCGGCTCCGGACGAAGGCTGCACGATCCAGGCGTTGTGCGGGTGAACCAGACGCAGGCAGTTCAGCGCCGCCAGGTAACAGTTGACCTGCTTCTGCAGCCCCCGCAGCGTTCGCACCTCACGGCCCAGACGCATGCCGAACTCGAACATCACCGTTCCCGCTGAAAACCAAGAGAGAACGGAGAGTTGTGTTCCTCGTTGTGATGAATTTCATGTTTTGTAATTAATAGTAATAAATGTATTACTTATAAGATATTTTTATCTTACGTTTTAAGTTTTATCTAGTTTTTAATGCAACTTTGAGAGAACAAGGATTCTTCAGATCAAGTGCTATATAACTTATTTAACCTAACCTGAAGATAATAAATATAAAGGCTGAAGTTGTGAAGAAATAGCTGAACACCATGAAATAAGAGGCTTTATCAAATACTACTAACACTTATTTATTTCACTGTATATATTGTCTGTGCTGAAATACTTTTTTACTTGTAATTTTTTTCTGTAAGATTCCACTTAAAATGGTTTATATACACCGCTTGGATTTCAAAACCGTTGAGAGGTTGTTGGGAATTTCAGCTGTTTCAAATCCTTAAACATTAAATATATTGTTCATTAAAAACACTGTTTTTGTAAGAGCTTTTTTTTGTTGTTTAGTCTCAATGACGGAACTATTGCTAAATAAATTCATTTGATGTAACAAAATGCTTTAAAACATGCAATAGTTTTAAATATTTATTTTATATGAGATGAACTTACTCAACAAAGAAATAATGTAACCAGTTTGTTTCTCGAACTTTCTAAAATAAAATTGTATTCAATTTAACAATTAAACCCTTTCTAACTGTGTCCAGCAGGTGGCAGCACCAGCAAACTAAATGAGAATGTAAAAATAATTGTCTCTTGTGACTAAAAGAACTTTGAGCACACCGTTGTGTTGAAAACATGACTGCAGAAATTAAACATTGATATGAGACATTATTTAAAGAGCTTGTCTGAAAAGGTCTGTTTTCAGCCTGGATTTTAAAGTTTGCTTTTTGCTGCTTAACAGAAAGTTTTTATCTCTCGTAACTTGCTGATGTTCAATAGAATCACAGGACGTCTGCACTGAAGATAGAGATGTTGAGGAGCCTCTTCTCTGCTGAAAATGAGTTCCTGAGTCAGTCTGGTGTGAGCACTTAAACAAGGACCTGCTCATGATTCAGGAGAGAATGATTGTACTTACCTTTTAACTCCTAACAATGCTAAACCAACTTCAATCCGTTTAGGACCCAATAAAAGCGATTTAGAGCGGTTTAAGCTGCTCTGAAAGCGTGGCTCGTACCTTTCCTGTAGTTGTGTCGGTTGATGTGGAAGGCGTAGAGAAGCTCGTAGTAGTTGTGAGTCATGAGGTCCACGGCTCTCGCTCTGGACTCGATGATGCTGACCACCTGCGCAACACGAGGAACCATAAAACAACTCCTCACAAAGCTTCTTTTATCAGAAATAAACATATTAGATCAGAATCAACTTTAATGACATACACATCATTTAATGTCAACTATACACACACAGGCCACTTTATTAGGTATACCCATCCAACTGCTCATCACTGCAAAATTACAAATCAGCCAATCACATGACAGCAACTCAATGCATTTAGCATGCAGACATGGTCAAGACGAGCTACCATCCGTCACAGCAGAAATCGAGAAGGGTGGATGCAGTTGTGAAGGAACAAACCGGTACTAGCAGGTGTACCTAATAAAGTGGCCGGTGAGCGTATATGGCAATATGAAGTTAAATATAACTTTCAACACTAAATAAAAAGAGCAAGCCAGACACTGCAGTGTGTGGAGCCTATGCATGGCTACTGTAGTGCAAGTGTCTGTTATAAGGTTCTAGTATATTATAAGTTTCTAACATCTAAAAGAAAAAGCTTTGTTTATATCTAATACAACAAACTGCCCTAAGGTGGTGAAAAGAGTTGGGGAGTTGCTTGATTTGTTCAAAGCAAGTGACTCCTTGTGAGTGAGCTGTGAAAGTATTCGCTGCACTTTAAACTGTGAGCTCTATTTATATTAAGTTTTATTTTCTTACGTTAGGAAGAACTGCTTTTCTCATGATTTTTCTGAAAGAATTTGATTTGTTCAAAGAAATCGAATCACTGAATCATTCTGAGTGAGATAGGAAGAATTGCTTTTCTATCATGATTCTTCAGAAATAATTAGATTTGTTCAAGAAATCGAATCATTGAATCATTCTGAGATAGGAAAAACTGCTTTTCTTGTGATTCTTCAGAAATAATTAGATTTTTTCAAAAGACTCGAATCACCGAATCATTCTGAGTGAGATAGGAAAAACTGCTTTTCTCGTGATTCTTCAGAAATAATTAGAATTGTTCAAAGGAATCAAATCACCGAATCATTCTGAGAGATAGGAAAAACTGCTTTTCTCGTGATTCTTCAGAAATAATTAGAATTGTTCAAAGGAATCAAATCACCGAATCATTCTGAATGAGATAGGAAAAACTGCTTTTCTCGTGATTCTTCAGAAACTTTTTATATCTCACTGCAGGCCGGTGAAAGCGGGAGTTTTCAGGCTCACCTCCTCGTGCAGATTAACGAAGGAGAACCCAACCAGATCCTGGAGCTGAGCGCGCTCACACAGCACCACCACCAGCTGCCGGAGACAGTCCAGCTGCCTGCAGGCACACCCAAAACAGCTCGTTGTTACATATTCAAGCTTTTCAACAACTTTATCATAGTCTCCAGGGAATCTGAGAGTGCCAGTGAATACGTGAGTGGAAATAAGCCACATCTCTCTTTTTTTTCTCTTCTAAACACTCTCGACCCTGGATCCACAGTGAACAGAGCTCAGGACCTGCTGGAGTCGGGGTTCTGTGTCAGGGCCTCGTACGCTTCCGTGTTGTGCCCCAGGTCCAGGTGATGCTTGAATATCCGCGTCCAGAGCGCCGCCTGAAGAACAGGAATCAGAGAAGAAGGTGAGGTGAGGTCACATCAAGCCCCTCAGCTTCATAAAAACACAGTATGAAACGAGTTTAGAGCAAATAAAACAACAAAACCAAAAGAATTCAATAAATAAATAAATGATGCACAAGAGAACTGAAAGTCTTTTTGGATTTTTATTAAGTTCTTAAATCTAAGCTAGAATCTACATGAGGGATTTTGAGCTTAATTTCGTGTGAGAAGGTGAAATAAATCAGAGCTTTTCAGTAGTGTTTCCAGTGAAATTGCAAATCTCAGACAATTTGGGACACGACACTACAAAAGGTGAAATGATAATAAAGCACACTGAAGAGTTTCTCTAGTTATTTAAGCACTAAAACAGCGCATAAACAGATAAACGGAGGCGCTCGCGGTGCTTACCTGGCTCCTCTCGTCGTTCGCAGCTTCAGGGATGGCAAGCGTCGCCAAACTGATCACCAGCTCTGGAAGCCCGATGTCCTCCAGTAGCCTCAACACCTGCTCATAACAGAAGAGCAGCGTTACAGACGCGCTCGGACGCTGAGGAGTTCCTGTGAGGGGAGGAGACGAGCCTTGCCTTGTTATAGTAGAGCAACCGAGGAGCGCTGGCGCCCTCTTCCTCAGGCGCCGCGAGCTTCATCAGGAAATCCTCTTTATCCACCTCAGCCGCGGCCTCCTGGAAGCACTGCAGCGCCTGCACACAGGGGGAGACAAAGTGCTTTACATGGGAAACAAAGAATAAGAATAAAATCAATAAAATCAAGCATAAAAACGTCAAATAAAATCAAAGTGATTAAAAACTGAAATTTAAAAACATTATTTAAAAAAATGTAAATGGTAAAGTGCAGAGGTAAATAGTTGTTGGAAGTTGGTGCTCAGTCGACAAAAGCTCAACTAAACAGGAGCATCTTTATCCTGGATTTAAACGTGACTAAAGTGTTTGCACCCCTGATCTCCTCTGGAGCTGGTTCCTCTGTGGGCCGCAGGAGAACTAAAGAAGGATTTCCTCTGTTTGGAATTTACCTGGGGAAGATCTAATTTATCTGATCAGAGGATCTCAGCTCTCTGTTTGGTGTGTATTCTCTGATCTTCTCTGTTAGGTGTTTAGCTGCTGAGTTATGTTTGGACTTATATACGAGCAGCAGAACTTTAAAATCTATTCTGAAGGAGACCGGCAGCCAGTGCAGAGACTTAAGAACTGGAGAAATGTGTTCTGACTTTCTAGTTTTGGTTTAATGCTGTTTAATGGTGTTTTTGGGAAGACCAGTGAGAAGAGCGTTCCAGGACTCCAGTTGCTGGAGATGAAAGCATGAATCAGTTTCTCTAAATCCCCTTCTCTACAGGTTCATCTTCAGAGCACACAGCAGATAATCAAATCTGTTGAGATGGAGATGAGTCCTTTTGTTTTTTTAAACCTTCTTTCTCATATTTACGTTCTTACCTTCTGTCCCTCTCCGTTAGCCAGATAGCTCTGACCCAAAACGAAGCGACAGGAGCCGACGTTCACCTGACACCAGGACCCCACCAGACGCACGTACTCCTGAGGACACACCAACACTCAGAGATCAACACTGGCCTGAGCTAAGCGGGGAGAAACACCGTTATTTAAGAACCAGTGTGGAGACAAGTCATGAGATAGCATCAAGCTAATAGTATCTTGTGTTTTTTTTTTCTCTCACAATTATTAAATCCCTTCACCTGCTAGCACAGTGATAATCATATCCCATCTTGTTAAAAAAAATCATGCTAACTAATGGAAATGGTGAGTTGTGTGCAGAAAAAACCTAACTCACTGTACAACATTCAAATTATTACTAATAACAATTTTACAACTAAGTTAAATCCCAACATTAAATGTGCTTATACTAGCATCATGCTAACAATAAAGTTAGTTATTTTTTACAATAATAATAATAATAATGATGATTATCTCATGCTATTTTAACTCTTGTGTGGTGTTCATGCTATTGTGACTGCGTTTGGGGGTCTGGTGGCCTTTTGGGGATTTAAATGAATCCAATCAAGGCATTTTATGATCAATTACTTGCTAGACCCATTGCATTTTGGGTCTTTTCATTCACACAATTTTATACTAAAATGTATTTTTTTATGTTTAAGTGTGCTTTGTGCCTGGCTGAACACCTCGTGTGTGTGATATAAAAGCGTACGAGGAGGATACATAAATAACGAGGGGTCATAAAATATGTTTTGAGAGACGTTTTTAACAGGAAATGAGTCGAGGCCAGTGAATCTCAGTCACAAATAATTTCTTGTATCATATTTCTTCTGATGAAAGCTGAAACCGCGTCCCACAGACCCGAACGCCACACAAGGGTTAGAGAACGCAGCTAATAATATTCCAGTAAACGTTGTGGTAAACGTGATAACTCTTACAGAAGCGTGCCTGTGACATGCTAATACAGAAGTGTTAGCATCTACCCAATAACGTTTACTGGAAAACATGCAAATAACAAGCGCATATCACGCATCTTTATTAGTATAAGGATTGAAAGATGGACATTTGTGGAAAACACACTCCGGTAGAATGTGCTTCACAGAGAGCGTGTGCTGGCAGTGATGGGTCAGAGGAGCTTCTAGTAAAAAGTTACAAAGTTTTAGTTATAAAAAAAAAAACCCCTGTGTGAGTCTCGAGTGCTCAATTCCAGATCTAGTTAAAACAACTCCATTCTTAAATTGTATGATTTTAAAATGCTACAAAACTGTTAACTTCTGGTAAAGCATGGTAATCTTATGAATAATGTGCCATGTAACAGTCTATTGTGCTAGCACACAATTAAGAAGTTTCTTTTAAAATATACACATTTGTAGAATAAAAGGCTAAATCACTGTAAAACATGCTAATATTTGTTAGCACCTTGCTAATAACATGATAACTAACGGTCAAACTTGTCACCTCCAGCAAATAATAAACTTTAAAGAAGCTACTTAAGCTATAATTTTTAAATAAATCTGAGATGTCAACAACCTCACAATAAAACATTCTTAGAAATAACGTACCAGCACCATGATCTTTACTGTGAAACCTCTGAAACAACTAGTTAATGTTAAACCATTCCACTGTATGCAGCTTCTACTTAATAACAATCTAATATTCTTAATATATAATCATTATAAATATCCAATACACCTTTAAATGGTTTAGACAACATGCTACGTCTTTTTCAAACTCAATACTCAAGACTTTTGTCTTCAAAACACTACAACCTGGAGCAAAAAAAAGAATGTCTCTAAAAGTGAGCTTACGCATAATTTAAAGTGTAGTCATCAATACTCTTCTAATTCAAAGTTAAACCTGATAACTGGCTGATAACTGGCTGATGACTGGCAGATAACTGGAAGATAACTGGCAGATAACTGGCAGATAACTGGCAGATAACTGGCTGATAACTGGCTGATAACTGGCAGATAACTGGCAGATAACTGGCAGATAACTGGCAGATAACTGGCAGATAACTGGCAGATAACTCGCAGATGACTGGCTGATGACTGGCTGATGACTGGCTGATGACTGGCTGATGACTGGCTGATGACTGGCAGATGACTGGCAGATGACTGGCAGATGACTGGCAGATGACTGGCTGATGACTGGCTGATGACTGGCAGATGACTGGCAGATGACTGGCAGATGACTGGCAGATAACTGGCAGATAACTGGCTGATAACTGGCTGATAACTGGCTGATAACTGGCTGATAACTGGCTGATAACTGGCTGATAACTGGCTGATAACTGGCTGATAACTGGCTGATAACTGGCTGATGACTGGCAGATGACTGGCAGATGACTGGCAGATGACTGGCAGATGACTGGCAGATGACTGGCAGATGACTGGCAGATGACTGGCAGATGACTGGCAGATGACTGGCAGATGACTGGCAGATGACTGGCAGATGACTGGCAGATGACTGGCAGATGACTGGCAGATGACTGGCAGATGACTGGCAGATAACTGGCAGATAACTGGCAGATAACTGGCAGATAACTGGCTGATAACTGGCTGATAACTGGCTGATAACTGGCTGATAACTGGTAGATAACTGGCAGATAACTGGCAGATAACTGGCAGATAACTGGCAGATAACTGGCAGATAACTGGCAGATAACTGGCAGATAACTGGCAGATAACTGGCAGATAACTGGCAGATAACTGGCAGATAACTGGATGAGATAACTGGATGTGCTCATGTTGCCGAGCTCACCTGCAGCTGAGCGTACTGGCAGTTCCCCATCAAGCATTCAGGGAAGAGGAAGCTGGGATTGTTGGGCCAGCTGAAGAAACCATTTAAGGAAAAACGGAACTCAAGAGAAAGAAAGACTCTGGTTATTTTAGCAAAACTAACAGAAAGAACATAAAGAAAAACAATGGAAGCGTGTACAAAATGGATTTTGGAGAGGAAACATCTCAGAAACTCAGAACCTTCTGAGATGAACTCCATCTTAAGGTTCCTGAGAACATAGCTCAGGTAGCATTGCTTACAGTGCGTGAGAGGATACATGAGCTGGCAGAGCAGAGTGAGGACGCTGGAGATCATCTGGGGCCAGTGTGACACGGTCTGGTTGCTCTCCAGATCCTGCTGAGAGAAGATCTGGTGCATGATGGATTTACGAGCCATGCTCTGATAGAAGAGCTCCACCACCGTCTGAGGATTCAGCACTGAGGAGACGAAGATAAACATTACAAAATAAGTAATAAGAATAAATCGACTTGTGATTTGAAGTTCGCCGGTTCGATCCTCAGATCCACGAGTTGAAGGTGGAGTGAGTGATGAAACGCTTGCTCTCCATCTTCAGCAACCACAGCTGTGGAGCCCTCGAGCGAGCATCAGTTCCCCGACTGCTCCCCGGGGCCCGCAGCCATGGCTCCCACTGCTCCGGGTGAGTTTGTTCACTGCTGTGTGTGTGTGTGTGTGTGTGTGTGTGTGTGTGTGTACACTGGGGTGGGTTACAAGCAGAGCACACGCTCCATGTATGGGTCACTCCAGATCTGGCAAACTGCTCACTTTCACTAAAAACATGGAAGCACCATACAAAAATCTGCTAACATTCAACTTAACATGTTAAATGTAGCAGATAATCCTGAAATAACACTTATTTTTTACCTTTTAGCTGATAAGATGGCTAACCTTCTCTAATAACATGGAAGCAACATACATCTTTAGCTAGAATCGAGCTAATAGCATAATAAATGTAACAACGTTGTGGTTACATAATCATTTTGTTAGCATTTATCCATTAGCATTTTAACTTGTGCAAAAAACATAATTTGATTTAGTTCGCTTTTAGCTAATACCATGCTGAATATAAAAAACAATAATGTACGATAATTTAGAGGTAGCATGAACATGCTAACATCGATAAATTGATGTACTTGCAAGAAGATTTTGTCTTTACTCATTTTACTATCATTGATCGGTGTTAACTGCATCAAATTTTTGCTAGTAAACATTTATCTTTTTCTTGCCAACTCGTTTTTAACACACAAACATGCCAACACTTGCACAAAACATGCTAGCAACATTGAACGACTTTTTTTAGGATACGCTTTGAACATTTTTCGCACATCTATGATTTCCTTCTCAGCCTGCAGCCCAACAGCAGATTATTACAGATGCAGAGAGCAGTAAAACCGTTATGTTGAGCGAGGTGATGTAGAAACAACTCCCATCACAAACGGTTCGATACAGTGAGCCGGCTCTGCTGCAACTCAGCCAGAATCAGCCAGACCCTGATCTGTGCACTGCTTAAACTCAAACAGATACTGATGAGAGCAGAACAAAATGGTGACTGATAGAGTCACATATTTTCAGGTCAAATATCTGTTTGGAATAAACTCTTTTCTTGAGGCTAACACAAACACACGGAAATACAGTACAGACTAAATGTTTGGACACACCTTCACTTTCACAAAGTTTTAGTGACTGACTGAGCTTCATTTCTTAAAGTAATGATGGTCACTTGTTTTTCTTAACTTAGCTGCGTTTTTCTCTCCATTATAGAAACTCTAACACTCTCTTCAGTGGAGCTCTCAGCTGAGTCTCCTCCTGACTTCTGCTCAGCTCCACTGATGGTCTCGACTCCATTTATAAGAGAGAAATCCACGTATTAAACCTGACAGCGCTCTCCTGAGAAGAGAGGAGCGTTTCAGGAGACCACCTCTGGAAGGTCACCACGAGAACATCTTCTGCTCAGCTCCACTGATTGTCCCGACTCCATTTATAAGAGAGAAATCCACGTATTAAACCTGACAGTGCTCTCCTGAGAAGAGAGGAGCGTTTCAGGAGACCACCTCCTGAAGATCATCGAGAGAACATCTTCTGCTCAGCTCCACTGATGCTCCCGACTCCATTTATAAGAGAGAAATCCACGTATTAAACCTGACAGTGCTCTCCTGAGAAGAGAGGAGCGTTCCAGGAGACCACCTCCTGAAGATCATCACGAGAACATCTTCTGCTCAGCTCCACTGATGGTCCCGACTCCATTTATAAGAGAGAAATCCACGTATTAAACCTGACAGCGCTCTCCTGAGAAGAGAGGAGTGTTTCAGGAGACCAACTCCTGAAGATCATCAATGGAACGACAAAAGTGAGCAAAGCGTAATCAAAGAGAAAGGTGGCTACTTTGAAGAAGCTAGAACGACATATTTTCAGCTGTTTCACACTTTTTTTTTTATGAATACAACTCCACACGCGTTAATTCAGAGTTTTTATGCCTTCAGTGTGAATGTATTGGTTTCAGTTTTCATAGTCGTGAAAATAAAGAAAACTTTTTGAGTGAGAAGGTGTGTCCGAACTTTTGGTCTGTGCTGTTTATATTTGGTTAAAAGACCTCTCAATCTGGGATGGACAAACGATACCTGATCTGCTCGCTGAGGCAGTCGAGGAGTCAGAGAGCTCCAAAACTGACAGATGCTGAAGATCTGCATTTCTATAATGAAGAAAAAAAATGCATGAAGTTGATGAAGCAACAATCTTCCATCTTTAGAACCCCACAAGAACATCATTGTGAAGTTGAAGCAGATTGTCTATGCGAGAGGGCACTCACAGCGTGTCGAGAGGAACGGAGGAGGCTAGGGTCAGGCTCATCTGCTTCAGAACATGGTACATGCAGAGCAGACTGGAGGAGCGAGGGATCAGGTCCTGCTGGAGCTGCAGCAGCTGATTGCTGCTGAGAATCGACACCTGAGACGCACACACACGAGCCCTCAAAAACAAGACCGGAGGTATTCAGAAGAATTAAGATGACACAGTGTTTGAACATTCTAGACTGCTACCTCATTTATTCAACTCACTCTGAGAATCCTCCAGAAAGAATATAATGAAGCTGCAAGCAGCGGTTTAAGGGCTGCTACACATCTTTCCGAATATTCAGTGCAAAGTTACAAGCTTGAACATAGCTCGATCAAAAAGCACAGGTGCGAACGGCACATCACACACCTGTCTGAATGATTGGTGCGCATGATAAAGAGTTCAGCTCTGCCGCATCACATGTTTTTTTATCGTAGGAGAACAACCAATGAAAGCTGCTGTTTTAATGACGTGTATCAGACATGAAAGAGCCACTGGATGGCGCTCGACACATATTCCTGCTTCAATCTCATGACAGATAATAGCACCAAACAACTATGAGATGGACAGCAGAGGAAGACACAGACAAAAAGGAGAACATAAACATCCAGAAGTTCATATCGCTGGTGTCCGATCATCAAGAGTTGTTCAATAAAGATGTTAAAACAGCCAGCGTGTAGCGGCTGTCCCCCGAGAAGTGAAGGGAAGAATCAATCAACTTGATGCTTTGTTCTCTTGACTCTTGTTCGTTTAAAAGAACAATTCATTTATATCGTTCAAATCAAATCTGATCTAATAGCAAAACGTTACGACAAAGGCCCAAAAATAGAGCAAAATACACAGATTTGAGTAAATAAACGTGCTGATCTGTGTCTTCTGATTATTATCAGTGTAATCCACATGCACCAAACAAAAAGAGTTTATTACAAACGAGTCAGATTTGTTCTTTTCATGAATGACTCATCACTACACATCAGCGCCATCCAACGGCGAGGAGAGTCACTGCATCAACTTTTAACACTAGCTTGCAAAATGCACCCCACGGAGAAGCATCTGAAGATTTGTGGGAATCTCAGTTTGGATAGATGTGTAGCCACCTTAATGCTCAAAGCAGATCCGCACAGCTCCCCCGGTGACCAGGACCAACACAGACACAACTGTGCGACTCAATATGAACAAGAAGGTTTTAGTTTCTTGGCTATTAGATCTCTGCTCTAAAACCTGTGTGAAGTGTGTTTGCGCAGCTCACAGTGTCTCCGAGGCGCAGGTAGAGCGTCTGCAGGAGGAGCAGGTCCCTGCAGAGCAGCGTCCGGCTCATGCTGGTCTGACTCAGGGCTTGGCAGAGCAGACTGGAGGCCATGCTGCTGCTGTAGAGCCGGGAGAGGCCGATGCGCTGCCGCAGAGAGCCACCTGCAACCGACACACGAGTATGGTTTCTTTTCAAAAAAATAAAATAAAATAAATCTCACTTTATAAAATAGGGTTAGG
Source organism: Danionella dracula (assembly GCA_900490495.1). NCBI lineage: Eukaryota > Metazoa > Chordata > Actinopteri > Cypriniformes > Danionidae > Danionella > Danionella dracula. The sequence continues at coordinate 608,986 of UELW01000966.1, read as the reverse complement.
GTAATTTAAATAGAAAATAATAATTTTCTCATCAAAAATATGGACAAAATAGTAAACTTTTGCTGTTTTAATATATATAATATTTAATATATATATTAGTTTAGTAAGGTTACCCGAGTGTCTCGTGTCGATCTCTGCGTCCGTCTCCAGGTCCAGCTCCCTCAGAAGCACCTGCATGGCTCCGATGGGGTTGGTTATGCCCTGGAGTCTGTTCACGACGTCCTCAATCACACCCACCCTGCGGAGAACATTCACACTTACACAGGAAGAGACTCATCTCCGGGGTTCGTGTGAGGGATACTGACGTGTGATCGGCCAACAGGCTGTCCAGGACCTTCTCTGAGACCCTCTCTGGAGACTTGGACTCCTCCAAGGCTCGCTCCATCTCGTACGCCAGCTCCTCCGGGAGAGCCTCGTTCACCCGCCGGAGGCACTGGACGAGCAAGAGGATTTGCCGGCTCATCTCTGTGTCTGAGAAAACATTAAATTCAGATCAAATGCCCTTCACTGTGCTCATAGCAGTGCATAAATCTGGTTTCACAGTTACAATATATAGCTTTTATTTCCAACTAAAATCAGGACCACGCTCACCTTCAGCGATAGGAGTCTCCTCTTCAGAGAACAGGCACTCGTCTGAGGACAGGTAAAGGTGGTCCAGAGCAAAGCAGGGCATCAGGAAAGAGACGAAACCCTGAGGAAAAAAAAACAAGGCCTGTAAAAAATACTAAACTACATACTTTTCTAATACCAATACTTTTATTAGCTTGTGTAAAAAAGCTTCTTAATATTGAACATACATACATACATATATATATATATATATATATATATATATATATATATATACACATATATATATATATATATATATATACACACACATATATATATATATATATATATATATATATATATATATATACACATATATATATATATATATATATATATATATATATATATACACACACACATATATATATAAACAAAAGAAAATGCTCAAATATAAAGAAGTTCCCAAAAACAAGAAAAAAGATGCTACAGAGCTGTTAATTTATGCTAATATCTTGCTACTAAGTTGCAGTTTCATATTAGTAAAATGCTACAAAGTTACTTATAAATGCTAACAATGGCTCCTGAGTTTGATATCCATTCTAAAAGCATATCAAGGAATTAAAAACACACGTTTGTAATCTGCTAAAAATAACGCCTCTAGTGTTAACCCAGTGGCTAGTTCTCTGCCAGCTAGCAGAAAGAGTGCCGGCACCTTCTTGAGGACGCAGGGCATGCTAGTAGCTGCGCTGAGGTGCAGGGCTAGCGGTGTGGAGAGGGCATCCTGGTACTGCAGAGCGCAGGCGTAGAACTTGGACCAGAACTCGACCTGAAGCAGACGATAATCCTCCTGACAGAACTCAAACTCCGTCACGCTGCCCTGGAGCTGAACCAGAGAGAGAGAGAGAGAGAGAGAGAGGGAGGGAGGGAGAGAGAGACAGGATGAGTATCCTTCCAGAAAACACAAACAAGACGGGGCTGAAAAGAAAACATCCTCACCTCGCTCTCCACAGCGACCGTCACCTCCTTCTTCAGCTCCTCCCACGATAAGTCTGCGTATCTCTCCGGACCACGCTTGTAAATCTAGAACAAAACAACCAGATGAGAGGCTAAATCAAGCAGAAAGCTGCTATGATACCTTTACTCATGTTAGCAACATGCTACTGAAATCCTGATTCAATGTAGAATATAGGTTGTATTATTATATGGAAACGGTGAGAGTTGTAGCAAACAAGTAAATTAGCAAACAATTGTGGTTATTTTGGCAACTGAGTGATTTAACTCAACATTTGTTTTAGTCATAACTTGGATTTAATTCTATGAAAACACCAGTCTAGCTCCTAAGCTCGCATCACATCAGCTCTTGAGTGTGTGCAAGCAAAACATCAAGCTGAATTCATGAAATGTATAAACGTGTAATGGTATCCTCGGTATTCCAAAATCCATATCACAGCACAACACAATATTCCCTTTCATACCAGTATTGTGTCCACTCGTATGCACCAGTGAGCCTTTTTGTGGCTTTTATAGTGACTTATAAGAGCAGATTGAAGCAAAAATCAAACCATGGCGGTTCCCAAACAAAAAACGGATTTGTTTCTTTTAAAAACTCATTTTATGCCATTGACTACGTCACATGAGTCCCATTGTAACATCACGACCGGAGATGAAAGGGTTGATTCTCCTCCCCCGGAAGTGATGCGCTCTCCACAAAGCCACGCCTTCTCTTGTGATATCAGGAAACAAGCACGGGCGAAACAAACAGAGGGAAAGATGTAACAGCACCACACAACTTGGACTTGTGTGATTAAAAGGAGGTTATGAAAAGGACTTGTAAGAATTGAAAGAAGAAGTGTGGGTGTTTTTGGCAATTAGGTGACCTGATTTAACATTTATTTAATTCATAAATTGGACCTGACTCCATGAAAAAAGACAGTCTGACCTTAAAAGCTAGAGTCCATGAAAAAGACAGTCTAACTTAAAAGGAGTGACGCTTTTCTGACAGGGATACGCAGCTAGAGACAAAATATCTGCCACGTGAAACTTATCTGCAAGGATAGCTTTCTGCATATATACCGCGCCTATGACACACCAAAGGTGGTGCAGTTTTCGAGCCAGGTTCTGTAACCCATCACATTGCTGTTTCCTGATCTTGTGCTGAAAAGTAAAGAGAAATCGGACTGAAAGTCGTAGTCTGTCTTTATTGAATTTATTTTCAAAAGTGTATTTTATATTCTGGGAAAACAACCACATTAAATGGCGTTGTCGGCAGGATTCAAGAGTCTGAGATCACAGCCGTTGACCCTGAAGAGGTGCCAGGAGCCGCTGTCAGAGCTTCGAGAGCGAGAGAGAAAACCTCACCCTGTAACTGGGAGCTAACGCACATCATTTGGATTGGTAAGCATAACTCTTTGTTATTTATGCTTACTGTGTTAGTTAATGTTAAGAAAAGTGATGTGTCTCTCCAGTTTTTTGATTAGAATTAAATGAGGTTTTTGGCTCTGGGAAAAAGCTCTTAGCTCTTAAGAAGTGTGTAAAAATAAGACTCTGAATTAAAAAGAACAGGTTGTTTTTAAACCCCTTAAAAGAATTAAAAATAAGTTAAAACTAAAAATACAATTCGGTTAGTATTGTTTATTATCTGAGTAGAATAAGTCTGATTCAGAAGGAGGAAAGGCTGAAAGGATGGTACTGATGAAAAAGTGAGCACTTTAAAAATAATCATTGAACCAAATTGAACTTATAACCTGCTAACACAAATGTTGAGAGTGGATGAGTATTGAACTTGAGAAAGTCTAGTCGTCGGGGGTGTCGATTAGCTACTAAACAAATTGAAACTTATAATAATGGAGTGTGGTAATAGATAAGATTAGAGAGACTCAGATCACGGTGACTGCGCAGCGCTGCTGAATCGGGTGATAATATAATAAACTAGGATTTGTTTAGTATACCTTCGGGATAGTTAGCTTACCGAGGAGGCGAAGTTATTCCGGAAAACTTGCGCTTGTTTTTGATGCCAGACATTTGGTCTGAAGTACGCTCAAGGGTTGCCAGATATTTTGATCTGGAGCACGTTCAAGTAGCGTAAGGTTGCCAGATATTTTGATCTGAAGCGCGCTCAAGGGTAGCGTGATGTGATATACTCATGGAGGTCCTTGAATGACGGAGGTGATAGTGTTTAGCTGAAAACTTTATTAGAAAGGGATACAAAAATAGTGGTTAGACAATAATATTATTACTTTAAAACTAAAAGCATCTAATCTTGGGAAAACTGTTAACGACCGGAAAAGAAATAAAGACCATTTAAAAGTAACTAGCTTTGAAGAAAAAGAAAAAACCTTGAATTAAATAATTCCCATTAACGAGAGCGAAGACTTGGTCTTCTTGGGCTCTTATCAACAATGGCAACTGCGGCTGTAAACAGGTTTGAGGTTAATGTTTCACTAACCCCAATACAGTGGATTAAAATTAAAGACTCAACTGCAGGAGTAAAACTTAGACGCTGGTCTGAAAAAATCCAAAACAAATTGAGAAAAGACAAAACTGTAGATCTTTTGTGGCCAAAAGAAGGTAGTTGGGACACAGAGAAAATCAAAAATTTGAAAAAATGGCTAATAATTAGGAGAAATACAGGCAAAAATTCCAGAATAATTGAGACAAGACATAAATTGATAGAGCAAATCTCAAAAAGAAAGCAAGAGAAAGTTGTTGTGTTGGATAATGGATGGAGATGTACAATGTTGATGGACATGTGTGCTGTGTTTGTGCTGAATTGATAGAATGAGGAAAAGCAACTAGAATGTTTGAGAAAAAATGATGAAGATGGCAAATTGTATGTGTGTGTAAGCAAGGAACTTGTGATGTGAGATGAGTAACTAGAATGTTTGAATGTGTGAGAAAGCCTAGACAAAATAACGCAGAGACTGATAAGTTCACCCCGCCTTTAAACGCTCTCTTGGAAGAGAAACTCAAACACATAAAGTAAAGCACAGTAAAACTATACAACTTAGATGAGAAATGAAGCACTGCAAAGTGAAATTGATTATTGAGATACTTTTTCAAAATGTAGAATCTGAAAAATAAATTTAAATGATGAAAATTAAAGTTCAATTACTTAAAATTTAAACCTGAAATTACAATCCAAATTGTAACTGAATAAACTATTGTAGTGTGTGGTTTTGGAAACTCTAGAATGAGTTTTGTTAAATTGGTAGAAATTTTTAAATGTGTTAAATCAGCAGATGGTAAACATAAAGAAAAAATGATCAGAACTGTTAAAAATAACGAGATTATAGATAAAATAAATGTGGACTGTAAAATAATTAAAAAAAATTCTAAATGATAAAATTAAATGGACAAACATTAGGATCTTTAGGAAAAACAGATTACTGTAGTGAATACATTAGAGTATGCAGACAAATGCAAACTAATGAGACAACTAATGAGAGATGCAGGAATTAAACAAATAAATGCAACTTTAAAATGGACTGAAGAAGCTTCAAAAGAATTTGACCAACTTAAAAAAGAAGTGATAATTGCAACAAAACTGTCAAATCCAAATTACAACAAACCTTTTTTATTAGATGTTGCATTAGGAAAGGGAGGATTAGCAACAGCTATTTTACATCAACAAGAAGGTACAAAACAAAGACCGCTAGGATGGTATTCAACTTTCCTTAGTGGAATGGACAATTTCACAGACTGTGAGAAAAATCTTGAAGCAGTATTTTGGGCTTATTCAAAATGTTCAAAAATAGTTTTAAGTGCCCCAGTAGAAATAAGATCAACCCATGAAGTTTTAGGAATTTTGGAACAAAACAGATTTAATCTGTCAGTAGGAAGAAGAATGAAATATTTGGAACTACTTGAAAAAGTAAACTTGACTGTAAAGGTACTCAAAACAAAAAAATTAAGCAGAAAAACTATTATTTTGCCACCAGGGAGAGCCACACTGCTGTGAAATTTCAGGGACTGTGGACATGAAGATAAGACCAGACTTATCAGCTGAACCCTTAGAGGAAGGAAGAATTCTTTTTGTAGATGGTTTGTGTTTTAAGAACGATGCAGGCAAGAGCCAAATGGGTTTTTCTGTGGTAGAACTTGAGAACAAAGATCCATTAAAATTTAACACCATCAGAGAAATAAAAGTCACTCAAGGTATAATGTCAGCACAAAGAGCAGAAATTATGGCATTAACAGAAGTTTGTAACATCTTAGATAACCAAGAAGGAACGATCTTTACAGACTCTGCCTATGGTTATTCGGTAGCTCATTACTATGGAAAAATTTGGCACAATAATGGGTATAAGAAAACAAATGGTAAACCTATTATTCATGAAACAGAAATTAAAGCATTGATTGAAGCCTGTCAAACACCAAAAAAGCTAAGTATAGTCAAATGTGATGCACACAAAAGAGATCCAAGTGTAGAAACAATTGGAAATAATTTTGCAGACTCAGCAGCCAAACAAGCAGCGATGCAAGAGATTATTACTGAAATGCCAGTTGTAACTCGACAGCAAAAGAAAAACGAAGCAGTTGAACTAAAAGGTGAATGGAATTTTGAAAAACTTTGTGAAATGCAATCAAGTGCTAGTGTACAAGAAACATTAGACTGGAACCTCAAAGGAGGGATTAAATCAAAAGAAGGAATTTGGACAACACTTCAAGGTCAATTGATAATACCAGAGAGTGCAGAACAAATGGTACTATTACATGCTCATGGTACAGCACACCACAATCAAAGAGAAATGATAGATGTTATCATTAGACAACTAAATCTTTGGTTTCCGCATCTTCAAACTAAAGTAAACAACTTTCTAGAGAAATGTGAAACGTGTATGGTCAGAAACATCAAAAGTGCTCCACATATAATCAGAACTTTTCCGACACCAAGGGGACGCTTTGTAAGCATAGTCATTGACTTTATAGATATGATAAGGTTATTAGTGGAAAGAGATACATTTTAACAATTGTTTGCCGATTTAGCGGCTGGGTAGAAGCTTTCGCGTTAAAGTGTCAGAGTGGAGACTCTGTAGTGAATGCCTTGACGAGAGAGGTATTTCAGAGATTTGGTATCCCGTCGCAGATACAGTGTGATAATGGACCGGGTTTCATAGCGGTTGTTATGAAATTGATGTGTAAGAGGTTGCAAATTGATTTGAAGTATGGTTCTGTGTACCACCCTGCCAGACAAGGAAAGTGTGAAAGAATGAATCAGACTTTAAAGGGAAAGCTTTCTAAAATTTGTGCAAAAACCGGGCTCAATTGGACAAAAGCTTTACCCATTGCATTATTCAGCATCAGGAACAGCACAAATCGTGAAACCAAATTAACCCCCCATGAAATGGTGACAGGAAGAGTGATGCCTCGACCTGATAGAGAATTTATTAGCTGTGACAATTTGAATGATCTGAGAAATGATATTGACAAATATATCTGTTTGTTGGTAAAGAATCATCAGCATGTTTTACAGGCTGAGAGTCGACCAAGGTGTTCTCCTGAGGAGTCTGGACGACCAGGTCCTATATCAGTTGGAGATCACGTGTTCATAAACATTTTTAAGAGAAAGTGGGATCAACCGAGAAGAGAGGGTCCGTATGAGGTCACCCAAGCCACACCTACTGCTGTAAGGGTGAAGGGATCCAACCTGTGGTATCATATATCTCACTGCTTGAAAGTAAGAAATCTTAATGAGACCTTTCCAACAAGTGATCAAATTGCAGATGACCCTGTGAAGGAGTAGATTATTTGAAATAAACCCAGACATCCCGATAGACAAATAACCATAAAACGTACCATTTTTGTGTTGAATTTTTGCGTTACAGATTACTTTCGACTGGAGATTCTGAGAACCTGGGATAAGAGTATTCCTGTGTTCCACTTAGACTTGAGGCGGATCGAGACTGCTCCAGCCCTCTACCACTCCAGAGCTGATTAAAACCGTTCTAAGGTACAAATCGGAATTAAAACAGAAAGATGTCTGTGTTAAGATGGGTCTGTGTGCTTCTCATTTTAATTATGAATGCTTGGAAAGGAGAAGCTCAAACTTCCAAACTGTTTATTGCACCAAAAGGAGCTACCACAACCTGGAGAATTGATTTTTGTAGATTAGCCAAATGTGTAGGACACCATAATATGTACCAACGTGCTAAGATGTATATTTGTACAGCCCCAATCAAGGAAGATAGTGGAGCTAGAGACACGACCTGTTCATCTTGGAGTCTAGTAGGATGGTCTACTGATCCAAGCTGGGCTATTGAACCTCCACCAAAGACAACCAATCCGGAAACTGTGAGCAAGGGAAAAACTCTATTTCAGCGACTGAGTATCATTAAAATGCCCAACCAAGGAAGCCAATGCGAACAGTTTAAGTGTAATGGATTAATGATAACTTTAAAAGATGCCCTTGAAAGTGATGAAAACTATGTAGTGGGTGCGTCAATTGATGGATGGGACCCTGTGGGATCATTTTACGTTAAAGTTAAAGAGCATAACGGCACAACCACTAAGACAATTGGACCAACTTCCCCGTACGCTGAAACTGAAGAAATTAGAGCAGATGTTATCCAAGCCAGTTCAATTGAAGAATTATTTGCTATTGAAACAGGATTTACAGGTAGAAATGAATGGCTAGAATGGATCTCCTATACGGCTAAATCCTTAAACATAAGTGACTGTATTATTTGTGCAACGGCAAAACCCCTATTAACAACTACACCTGTCAGAGTAACAGACTTTCAAGAATTAAGATGTCTAGCACTGCTTTTTAGAGCACAAGATCCTTTACCATTTATTTGCCAAGAAATAGCACAAAAGTACCCGATAACTAAACCAATGGTTCCACCTAACGTTAGAGCATATAAAGGCAACTTTACATGTTTTGAAGGAGTAATGAAGGAAGACGCTAAAAGAAACTATAAGAATTTCACTAAAGGATGGTGCCAGCACGTTATTAAGCCAGCAAACAGTGCCCAGCAATTTTCCATGGCAGATTTCCAAAACCATAACGTAGCACGTACTGACATCTGGTGGCTATGTGGAGATATGCGAATTCGATCGTTGTGAAAGTGAAAACTGGGAAGGACAATGTGCAATGATTCACCTTATTATGCCATTTCACATTTTAACTGGAAAAGATATTATAGAATCTGTAGCTGAAAGAACTCTTAAGATACCAAGAATACAATTCAGAAGCAAACGAGAAATACCAATTGGCTCATTAGATCAAAACATCCACCTGAATGCTTTAGGAGTCCCTGAAGGGATACCCCCTGAATATTTAGCTCGCAATCCAATAGTAGCAGGATTAGAATCAATTATTATTTGGCCGACAATTAACAAAAATGTAGCATGGATTAACTATTTGTACTACAACCAGCAGAGATTTGTTAACCTCTCCATCCAAGCTATTGGAGGAATAAAAGACCAATTAGACAAAAATTCTATCATGACAAGACAAAATCGAATAGCTCTAGATATGCTACTTGCAAAAGAAGGAGGAGTTTGTATTCTGTTTGGAACCGAATGCTGTACTGCCATACCCTCAAATACCGAAATCGATGGGTCAATTACTAACGCACTAAACGGACTGAAAAGGTTATCCCTGGAACTGAAGAGAAACACTGACAGAGAAGATCCATTTGGTAAAATGATGGAAAGATGGTTTGGAAAATGGGGAAAGATTATTTCCTCAATAGCAATTACTATAGTTGTTGCACTTGCCATTATCGCAATCATGGGATGCTGCGTGATACCCTGCGTTCGAGGACTCATTCAAAAAGCTATCGAAAATAGTATGACTAGGATGATGTACCAAAATACAAGCGACAGATTTATTGATATTACCCTAAACTTAGGAAAGGATCTTGCTGCGACTGAGGAAGAGCTTGGTTCACTACTTTGCGACGAAGTGGACACATGCATGTAACATATTCCTCAGCTAGGATGTCTGTCTTATATGTGCATGAAAGCGAGTGAAAGGAGAATGGAGGAATGAGTGATTCTCACTCCACTGTTGGATATTAATTTTATTTGTCTTGATTATAGAAAGAATGATTGTTTGAACAAAACTGAGTGAACTCCATGACAACGTGAATGCTCGGAGAGAGAAGAGCATCCCCTCTAGGTCCTGTGAATGAAGGATTCCTTTCAACCGACCTTCAGCTGACCAGAATGATATCCTTTGAGATCAGTAGAAACATTAAAGAGAAAGTTCACTTTTGTTTGATCCACATATTTAGCACTGTCTGATTCCTTATTTAGATAAGAAGTAAAAGTGTATTTTTGAAACCTTGTGTCTTTGCCAATCATAAGGAGAACTTGTGTGATGAGAGCTTCTTCTCCTAGTATCTAAGATTTATTTTTCACTACTAATGAGCGTATTTTTAAGTGCTAAAGAATAAAAACAAGATGATATTTTGAACTGTTATTGAATTAAAAATGAGTATGTGAGCATTATAAAAAGAAAAAAAGGTATAAAATAATGATGGAGTACAATTAAGGTTTTTAAATAAAGTATTTCTGAGAGTGTAAATCAAAAATAAAGTTGTTTATGTAGAATCAAAGATAGAATCTAAAAAATCATGAAACTCTTTTTTCCGGTTCACTGCCAACTTTTAAGATTGGTATGAAGGCAGCATGGTAACCCAAATTTGTTGTTTTCAATCTTTTATTTCAATAGTTTTTGCGATAGCGTTTGCTGTTTTCTAGTCCTTAGTTTTATTACTTTTTTAATAAGTCGATTGTTTTATTTTGATTGATATTTCTTAGTACTTTTTGATTTTTGTAGATATCTAATACTTTGCGTTTTTTATGACACTCACGAGAGAATTTTTGGCTGAAAACCAGAGAAAGTCTCCTACTTTGAATGAACAATTTTTTAGTGGAGACAATGGACAATGTGTTATGAACTCTAAAGACTCTTAGGAGCGCAGAACCACTATCTGTGCTATTCTGAAAATGAGTGCAAAGAAACCTAGCATTCATTCTATTAGCTTGATCCTGAGGGACTTGAGCAAAAGGCTGAAAGGCTTTCCTGAGAAACATGGATGCAGTCGCGGTAGCAGTCAACAAGAGATCGTCTGATGAGACACCTGGAGGTTCCTGAGGGTTCCCGAAAGATTTCCTGACTCCCGTATTCCCATGTCACTGCTAAAAGGTCACCCATGGCGATGGTTCCTGAAAGTCACCCGGAGTGATGCTGAAAGCATGGTGCCAAACAACTCTACAACCGCCACAACCTTTTGACCTTGCCTATCCTGCCTAAAGCCTACCCAAATGCTCAAAGGTACCCTATTTCCTAAAAAAGTGATCACATGGACAATGCTGAGAGAAAAAGTGATCCACCTAAAAGAACTGTCAGATACCCCAGTACACCTGTTTCTGTGTGTGTGTGGGATGAGAGGATTACAAATGAGAGGATTACGTATGAAGAGGATCCGAAGCGAGTGTCTTTCTTTTTATTACTTTATTTCTACTTAGAGTATATACGGAGATTTTTGAGTTAATCTAGTTTTACTTTTTGATTTTTGCTGAATAAATTTTTTAGTTTTGGGTGAAAAGCTGTTTAATGCTGATTTTTCTGGTTGTTGGAGAGTTAGAGAACAGAGTTTGGCTAAACATTGGATTTTATGCTAAATTATTGTAAATATGGAGATTATTCCAAAAATATTACGCTCATTATCAAGTGTACAAGTTATAATAATCATCCTAATCACCAACATAGATGCCAAAAAAAAAAACTTCCATGAGGCATCTCTTAAATTTGTCTTTGAGAGAATGATGACTGAGTGAATGACATTTGAAGGACATTTTGAACATCATTATATTTGGAGCATCTGTAACCACTGAACAGAAAGTTTTAATGAGAAGTGAAGAAGTAATGCTAATGTGTGAATGATGTCTTGAAAGCATGATCGGACAGACCGGTATCGAACGGCCCTCCGATGACTATCTCATCGAAATCGCGTTTCCTTACGAAGAAGATCATCATCTGCGGATCTTATTCTACTTTTGATTAATTATTATTTTGTTTGTTTCCTCTTTTTTGTAGAAAATTGGCAAAAGACAGGGAAAGTGCTACTCCTTAACTTAGCCAATTGAAGTAATGGAGAAAAACGATTTTACATAATTAACTCACTTAATTGCCTTAACGAATGGAAACTTGGAAAGTTCCCAAGGAGGGAATGTGGGTGTTTTTGGCAATTAGGTGACCTGATTTAACATTTATTTAATTCATAAATTGGACCTGACTCCATGAAAAAGACAGTCTGACCTTAAAAGCTAGAGTCCATGAAAAAGACAGTCTAACTTAAAAGGAGTGACGCTTTTCTGATAGGGATACGCAGCTAGAGACAAAATATCTGCCACGTGAAACTTATCTGCAAGGATAGCTTTCTGCATATATACCGCGCCTATGACACACCAAAGGTGGTGCAGTTTTCGAGCCAGGTTCTGTAACCCATCACATTGCTGTTTCCTGATCTTGTGCTGAAAAGTAAAGAGAAATCGGACTGAAAGTCGTAGTCTGTCTTTATTGAATTTATTTTCAAAAGTATTATTTTTATTAATTTTATATTCTGGGAAAACAACCACAGAAGCTCAGCTCAGGAGGAACAGAACCCGAACCTCTCTCTGACTCCGGCTCACAGAGGAACGTTTATAACAGAGTTCCTCAAACCCCGTTCTGGAGTTTCTCAGTGCCGCTCGTGCTGTGTTTGTGTGTTCGGGAATCTTCTCCTAATTAATCCTCTAATATCTCTCCAATCTACGTCCACCGCCAGACAGGAACTCTGCATACGCCTCATGAATATGCAAATCAATAACCAATCAGTGATTAACGGGGAGGGGTTACGAAGTTTGCTGAATGAAAATATCTCCTTAATTCCCGGAACAAGCCCGGGTTAGAACATGAGGAGATTGTAGGTAATTTTAATTCAAAACAGAGACTTTTCCCATACAATTAGACCAATGTGAACATATTGTTGAAAATAACTCTCATAACCCTGACTTTCAAATGTTTGTGAGACTCTATAAAGGCTATGCTGTTTTTTTAATATTTAGCACTAATACGTATAGTTCAGAACTGTTTCACGTCTCAGCAGAGACTTTACCTGTAAAGCTTTGTTGATGGCTGAAGCTGTGAAGCGCAGAGGTGAGAAAAGAACCTCAAGATAGACTTCCTGTTAAGAGAAAACATAGTTAAGCTTCTAGAGTGTGTTTGATTCCTGACTGAAGCGAAGGATATCTACCCGAGGATCCTGATCTTCTCCGACATGCACTTCCTCCTCGGGGGGCGGCTGCACAAACACCTGGTTCCACATTCCTGTTGTGTTACTGCAGACAGCAAACACAGGCCAGGGCCAAACCTTTATAGATGAAACTATAGCTTTCAGCAGAGAAAACAAGCTCAAACTCACTGTTCGAAGCTGATGTACTTGATCACCGTCTGGCTGTCGTTGTCCACCCAGAGAGCCCAAATATCAGACGACGTCAGGACGAAATCCACCAGAGTCTCCTGGGTTCATGCAAACACACAGCTGTGAGCTCCCTTGCTGTGGATCTCTCTCTTAAATGTATCACACCGGGTAAAATAACCCTACACGAGTATCTTCAAGGAGAACATCTCACAGTACCTGCGTGGAGAAGAGCGTGGAGATGTGTTCCAGGCTGTAGCGGCCGCTCTCATTGGCCACCAGCTGAAGCACACAGAACTGGCTGCGATTGGGTACGGCCAGGTACACCGCCAGACAGAGCCCCGTGGAGGGCGAGGAGAAGAGGCGGAGCTTGTGGGCCTGCGCCGGCGATGACTTCAGCCCTCCTCGACCCACAGGAAGAAACTCCAACATGTCCGTCACCAACACGCACATCTGATGCTGAGGGACACACGGGTTCAGCATGGCAAGAAGGAACCGGGCCTCTAAGACCCGAGGGCAACCCCCCCTCCAAAAGGAATAGGAAGTGACTAAACTGTAATACCTCAACTGGCCACAAGGGGTGAAGAAGTTCTCATTTACTTCCATGTAAATCTGACCAACTATGGAGCTGAATAAAACAGGTTTACACCCCTGGTGCGGTACTGCTTTTTTATTTAGATCGATAGTTTTGATCTTAGTGAATACGCTCAAATAATTATTTTTGTTTGTTTGCTTAAGATATATAAAATGTAAACATTCAGCCAATTAGACATCTGTTCTATGCCCAAGTCTCGACTTTCTAGATCCATTTTTGTTTACTGAGACGTGATACACTTTCACAAAGTTGATGTTTGTCTCCGCCCATTCTTTGCTTGTTTCACTGATCATGCTAAACATCATGCACGCTACATACATGTTATACACAGTCTATGCTCAGAACACTCTCACTCCAGACTGACCTTGAAGGACCACATCCTGAGCTTGTGATCCTGGCAGAGAGCGAATATGAAGGTGTCGTCCTCTAGAGGGTGCACCGCCAGGCTGATGGGGGTCTCCGACGAGCTCTGGTCTCCTCTGAGAGAAGCAGGAAGTGCTTGTTAACACAAAACTCGTTAACGCTACAATCACGCTTAATCATTAACTAATTCCTGCTAACATGCCAAACACTTATCGAGTGCTTACTACTGAATGTAGCAAGATGCTAATTCACTGAACCTGCACTGAACATTTTAATGCATCTGGTGTTCGTATCTCTTGTGATTAATGAGTGAGCAGCACCTGATGGCGGTGGGCATCCAGCCGGCGAGGCGCTGCATCATCGAGCTCTGCTTCAGCTCCAGGATGGACACGGAGCCTGAGCGACAGAGAAAATCAGGATTTCTTTAACTCATCTCTGCTGTTAGGGGTCTTTCAGACTGGGTCTCCACAAACACGTGGCTCTGGTAACGGTTCACTGTAGCGTGTGTGAATGCAATTCTTTTGTTTCCATGAAGCGCTTCCAGACGGAGTCTCTGAAACGGTTCCGCGGTCGAGTGGAGATCTGGGCGGAGCGTGTGGATCAGAAGAGGAAGCTCTCTGCACTCGACGTGACGTAAAAACTCCTCGACTCGTTCGCTGTTTATAATCAGATCAACACGGCTGGAGAAGGATGTTTGTGGAGGAGCGAGGAAACCAACGTTTCAGCTCGAGAGGATGCTCAAAACTCTGAGGTCACCAACGTTATTATGTTCAGACGGTCGTATGTTTCGATGACGTGAGAGCTTCTGTCTTTTCTTCTTCCATCGTCCACGCGACGTGTTTCCGGTGACGTAAGTTGGTAAGCGTAATAAATAAAAATTGACATTTCTGGTTTAGAGAGTAATGCTTAAATAGGAAGTGATAAAGTTTGCAAACAGGAAGTTCCTTGTTCAGACTTTTATCATGTTGGAAAAGGATGTTTGTGGAGGAGCGAGGAAATCCAATGTTTGATGGAAATTTTGGCAAACGAGAGCCTCCGGTCTCTCACCTTGACAGGACACACAAAACTCTGAGGTCACCATCGTTATTACGTTCAGACGATCTTACATTTCCGCCGTAGACTGATGAGCTTTTGTCTTTTCTTCTTCCATCGTCCACGCGACATGTTTCCGGTGACGTAAGTAAGACAGTTCTGGTTTAGAGAGCAACACTGAAATATGAAGTGATGACGGTTTCAAACAGGAACCTCCTTTTTCAGACTTTTATTTTGTCAATTAAAAAAAAAACACTTATAATTTGAACATCACTTTCTACATTATTCATGCCCAAAAGAAACATTAAAAACTAGCTAGAATAAATAAAACAACGAAAAAAAGAACCAAACTCCGGTCTCTCAGCTCGACAGGACGCTCAAAACTCGTATGTTTCTGTCGCAGACTGATGATGCGAGAGCTTTCGTCTTTTCTTCGTCCGCGCGACATGTTTCCAGTGACGTATGTACGTAAGCATCTCCAAAAGGGATCGGAAAAATCGTGTGTGAACGTAACACTGAGGGGGATTGAGGAGGGGAGGGAACGCTGTCTGTAACGGAACATTCTAGATGGTCCCGATCTGAAAGGCCCCTGAAGCTCCTAGAATAAACAACGAGAAGACGTTGGATGAGGTTGAGCCTCAGACGGACCTGGCATGAGTGGAGCGGGGAGCGTGATGAGGCTGAGCCCTCCGGAGGCCGAGGCCAGGGCGAACAGCGCCTCCCCCTCAGCGCTGATCCAGGACGAGCACGCGGCGCTGGAGACCGGGCCCTGCGCGGGCGGCAGCAGGAAACTGTTCGCCGGAGTGTTCAGGTTCATCTTCCCGATGTCTGTGAACACCGACTGCATGTGGAGCTCCGCCATCAGCTCCTGAGGGAACAAGAACGCTCAGAAACATCTCGCACGGCCCTCAGAGGGTCCTGCAGCTCAACAAAGATCACATTCGGGCCCTTTAAAGGTGTTTTAGGGCCTCCACAGACAATTACAGAATAAACTGTTTGATTGACTTCAATATTTCTTTAAATCTACAAGAACAAGAAATACTATCATTCAAATTAAACTAAATGAAAACTATTTGAAATAAGAATATCTTAATGCATTTAATGAAATTAAATAATTCTAAATTCTAAACTATTTCTAAATTAATAATTTTTACATTTGTTTGATTTGTTTATTTAAATGTATTTATAATTTAGCATTATTACATTTTTTTACTTGAACACAATCAAATGTCATGATAATTTAAAGAAAATAAAAATAAACTTATTCCAGTAAAAGTACTGAAGGACATAATTCATAAAAACAATAAACTTTTTTTACTCAAATGAAAATAAATGTAAAAATTATTTCATTTAAAGGAAATAAAACTAGACATGAAATGTGAATGAAGGAAATAAATCAAGACAAACAAATGAAAAAAGTAGTCATTTCGTATAAAACAAAATAAAAAACATTATTAGTTATAAAGAAGACAAACATAAACATTCAACTTTGAAACACACAAAAAAAACTGTATATTAAAAATAATTTAAACACAATAAACTACCTACATTACCAGTAACCAATACAAAAGAAAAATAAATCTAAATCTAAATACTTTAACAAATTACAAAAAATGTAACAAAAAAAGAAACTTAATTTAATTAACAATTTAAGACACTACAATTTAAATGTAAAAACTTATTTGCATCTTAAAATAAAAATCATAATTTTAATAAAATAAAGAAATGTACTATACGTCAAATCAAAATAGAGAACAAACAAATTAAAGGCAAAAAAAAACAAAAAACAGAATAAACAATTAATTTACAAAACAATCTAAACTGAACTAAAACAAATGTTTCCTGTTATAACGAACAGGAATCTAAACACAAAAACAAATCATTAAATTATTAATGTCGATCTTTATGGACTGAGCACCAACGTCCGAACAACTATTTTACCTTCACATCTTAAACTAAGTCTTAATTTTTGATCTAAGATTTTTAAATCAATTTGTTTTCATTTGACTTGTTTTAATGTTTTATTTTATTACATGCACTTTCATTTTTATTCTGTTTCAAATATAAATCACTTTGAGTTACCCTGTGTATGAAATGTGCTACAAATAAACGTTGTCTAGCCTATTAAAGAGCAAGAAGAGGCTCAGGGGCCCCGTCAGGGACCTGGTCACTCACGCTGCGGTACATGCGGCTGGGATGCGGCAGCAGCAGGCGGTGCAGGGACTGGTTGGTGACCAGCAGGACCATCACGTTGTTCAGCGTCTCGTGGATGGAGACTCCTCCGGGCAGCAGGAGGCAGTGTGGGATCCGCAGCCGCACCGCGTTGTTCAGCAGATTGGTGTCCAGAGACTGCTCCACGAACTGAACCGTGTCCCCGGAGGTCGACCTGGGGCCCCAAACACATGGCTCTCAGAGACTCTACATGTTTCCTGGGGCGCACTCAGCATGAGGCAAAAGCAGGCGACTGCCTTGGGCCCCCAAGCACTTAGTGGCCCCCGACAAGAGGTTGCCACCCACTGCTTGAAATATAGAACTTTTTTAAAAATCAAACAATTGAATTGCTTTGTATTAACTTGTTATTTTTTTTTATGGATTTATCTTTATTTACTCTGCCACATGTTCAACACAAACAATACATTCAACACATACTAACAACTGAAATTACTTGTGTGTGTGTGTGTGTGTGTATATATATAAATAAATATAAATAAATTATTTTTATATTTCAAGCATATCAACAGACACCTTTACTCCTTTACAAATCATCCTTTACTCTTAAAATGCAGCAAATTTCAGCTTTTATTTGACATTTCAAGTATATGGAATCCTACTTTTCATTCTTATAATGTACCAAATTCATGTTTTTATTTTGAAATATAACTCGTATCAACAGATCACACCTAAGAAGTTATCATTGTTATTCTAAAAATGTAGTAAATTCATGAATTATTTTGAAATTTAAATAAAGTTAGCATTAACATTCAGATCTTCTCCAGTCAGGATCTTCTCCTCGTGGAATTATTGATTGGACGTTCTATCAAGATGTGTTTATGTAGATATTCCAAATGTATTTTATCTATTAAAAGCATCGAGTGCCTGATTCGATGTCTGGTTAATAATATCTGATCTCTTCTGGTTCCTGAAGTTGTTTGGTTTGCTCCGAGCTCTGGAGAGATTTCATGCAGTTTGTTTTGAGTTTGTTGGTTCTAGGCGTCACGGTGGCGCAGTGGGTAGCACGGTCGTCTCACAGCAAGAAGGTCTCTAGTTCGAGTCTCGGCTGGGTCGGTTGGCATTTCTGTGTGGAGTTCTCATGTTCTCCTCGTGATCGTGTGAGTTTTCTCGGGTGCTCCGGTTTCTCCACAAGAACAAAGACTTGCGGTATAAGTGAATTGAATAAGAACAATTGCCCATAGTGTTAAAATGTGAATGTGTGTGTGAATGTTTCCCAGCGATGGGTTGCAGCTGGAAGGGCATCCGCCGCGTAAAACATATGCCAGAGAGTTGGTGGTTCATTCCGCTGTGGCGACCCCAAAAGGGAAGAAAGCCGACAAGAAGATGAATGAATGGTTCCGTTCTTGCTGCCGATGTTCCACTCCGTGATGGTTTATTCTCAGTTTCAGTTCTGTTGGAGGTGTGAGATGGTGACAGCAGGACTCTGGGTTTGTTGGTTTTTCCACATCGTCTGCTCTCCTCTCGTGATGGGAATCCAGCAGAATACTGTTATATTCAGTCCCCCATCAATTATTTGTTTTTATAATTATTTAAAAAAAAACTTCCAGATGGATCGGTTCATGGATCCTAGAACCTGCAGGACTGATTTGGAATAGAAAAAAACTATACATTTTTTGCCTGTTGTGTTTTATGGCAGGTAATAGCGTAAGCTTCAGCTGTGAAACAGTTAATTTAAGGGAGTATTGAAAGTCTCCTCCTCCTCCTACTACTGCTACTGCTGCTGCTGCCACTACTACTGCTGCTCCCACTACTGCTGCTACTACAACTGCTGCTGCTACTGCTACTACTGCTGCTGCCACTACTGCTGCTACTACAACTGCTGCTGCTACTACTACTACTGCTGCCACTACTGCTGCTACTACTACTACTACTGCTGCTGCTGCCACTACTGCTGCTGCTACTACTGCTGCTGCCACTACTCCTGCTGCCACTACTGCTACTACTACAACTGCTGCTGCCACTACTACTACTACTACTGCTGCTGCCACTACTGCTGCTGCTACTTCTGCTGCCACTACTGCTGCTGCCACTACTGCTGCTACTACAACTGCTGCTGCTACTGCTACTACTGCTGCTGCCACTACTGCTGCTACTACAACTGCTGCTGCTACTACTACTGCTGCTGCTACTACTACTACTACTACTGCTGCTGCCACTACTGCTGCTGCTACTACTACTACTGCTGCTGCTGCCACTACTGCTGCTGCTACTACTGCTGCTCCCACTACTGCTGCTACTACTACTGCTGCTGCCACTACTGCTGCTACTACTACTGCTGCTACTGCTGCTACTACAACTGCTGCTGCTACTACAACTGCTGCTGCCACTACTACTACTACTGCTGCTGCTACTACTACTACTACTACTGCTACTGCTGCCACTACTGCTGCTACTACTACTGCTGCTGCTACTACTACTACTGCTGCTGCCACTACTGCTGCTGCTACTACTGCTGCTCCCACTACTGCTGCTACTACAACTGCTGCTGCTACTACAACTGCTGCTGCCATTACTACTACTACTGCTGCTGCTACTACTACTACTACTACTACTGGTGCTGCTGCTACTATTTCTCTTACTGTTGCTGCTGCTACTACTACCGCTGCTACCACTACTACTACTAAAGCTGCTGCTGCTACTACTACTACTACTACCACTACTGCTGCTACTACTTCTGCTGCTGCCACTACTGATCCTGTTGCTGATATTACTGCTCCTGCTGCTACTACAGCTGCTGCTGCTGCTGCTACTACTACTACTGCTCCTACTACCACCACTACTGCTGCTGTTGCTACTACTCCTACTACTACTACTGCTGCTGCTAATACTACTAATGCCCCTAATACTACTGCTGGATTCTAGTTTGGATCTATCAGTGAATATGGGTATGTGTGATCTTTTGTTTAAGAAGGGGACAATTAAATGCTTGGTTATTTTCTCCCTTAGTTTTTATTTAGGGAAGTTTTTGGGGGTCTAGTAAGACTTCTTTGGTTTTATTTGTTGATTTGTCGCTGCCTGGCCTTTTTCTTTCTTCACCTTTTTTCTGTTCAATAATGAGCGATTTTTTGTTTTAGAAGGAGACAATTAAATGCTTGCTTATTTACATTATGGTTTGTAATTGCTTTACTTTATACTGTGAAAATAAATGATTATCTGTATGCTAGTTCAGTTGTGTGCATTTTCCTCTTCTTTATTCATCCTTGACCCAA
The DNA here is from genome assembly GCA_900490495.1 of Danionella dracula. Taxonomy (NCBI): domain Eukaryota; kingdom Metazoa; phylum Chordata; class Actinopteri; order Cypriniformes; family Danionidae; genus Danionella; species Danionella dracula. The sequence goes on along the minus strand of UELW01000966.1, from coordinate 588,587 downwards.
TTTGTTGCAAATTTATCTCTTAATGTTTAATGCCTTATCCAACGAGTCAAAGTTAAATAAGGTCGTAACATTAACGTATCAATTAAGTCCAGATAAAGTCAAGCTCATCAATAAACGAGGAAAAAAAACAAGTTTTGAACAAAGCCGCCGATCTGCAGATTACTCTTGATATCTTATATTACAGCATGATTTCTCCTCAGGCGGGAGCGAGAGAGAGAGAGAGAGAGAAAGAGAGAGACAGAGCGGGCGGGAGAGAGAGAGAGACGCGGTGTGCTGACCAGTGGATGAATCTGTTGCTGGTGACGGAGAGGAGCCTCCCGCTGTCCTCGAACGAGAATCCTCCGGCGCTGTCGGCATACTTCACTCCCGCGGAGCCGCTCGCCACCCCAGCTGCACAGAAACACACGCCGTCAACAGTGATCTTCAACCTTGTAAATAACAGACACTCATTTTAAATGTGCTTTACAAATAAAGACGTTTTTGTGTGTTTTTACTTAAAAATGCAATGTTTAATTAAGTACATTACTGACAGCTTCTTTGTCATTTACGCAGCAGTTTGTCTCAGTTGACGCAGCAGCTGGTAAATCTTTAAAAAAAAACGTTTTTGATAAAACAGGATATTATCGGAGATATTTAATCTATCTATCTTTACTTTCATTTCGTTTCCTCCATTTTTGATTTGTTAATTTGCTGTTGAGCTCTTTTATCGAGGGTCACAAACTTTATTTATGACTAAATTAACTACAGAACATTTCCACAATAATATTTTCACGACAGCCAAAGGGGAAAAAAGAGAGATAAAATCACAGGTGTTTTCACTTTGATATTTTTTTTTCAGTCAAGAATGTGTTCATTTGTTTTATTTCCTTTAAATCTCACTTCAACATTCCTTATTTTCATTTTGATCCAAACTGAACACTAGTTTTTACTGTAAAACGTCTTCATCGGGTCACAGAGCGAGCCATTTACCACTAGTTTTTTTTTAAAGTCTGGTATTCTTACCAAAACGGCTTAAAGTTAAATATTTACATCTTTAATATCACATATAATGTCCACATTGAAGCTAAACAATGCTTTTCAGACACCTGTACCTGTATATAACATGATATTTACACCTTTTATCTCACAAACATAAGCTTTGAAGAAGGTTTATAATAAACGTGTTATTGTTTAATAATAAGAAAAATATGTAAAAATTCAAGTTTGTCAATAAACATCTCTCAACATGTGTTTTTTTTACAGAAGGCACGATGTCTTTACGAGATAATAAGTGTTTTTTATTCCATAATATGTTTTTTTTAAATAAGTCGTTTTTACGATATAATATCATGTCACTATTATAACATGAATTATTCAAATAGTACATTATTCTGTACTTTATAACTCATTAGATGCACTGTAATTTAATTTATGTGAGGCACTTTCTATTTCTCATTATCAGTAATATTAATCTGACATTTTGGAAGTTACATTTGACTTTCTGTTTGTATTTAGGTTTACACTAAAAGTATTTTTGTTTAATTTAATGTTAATGCATAGATTACATTAGATGAAATATTAGAAAATCAAGTAGGTCAATAAGCGCCTCAGTTGTTTTCAAGACACAAGTGGCTTTTACAACAAAATATGACATTTTTACGAGATGATAAGTCATTTTTAATACACAATACAAAATGTTTCTACAAAATAGGTTGTCGCTACAATGTTTTTTACAGAATAAGTCATTTTTATAACAAAAGTAAATTTAAGGACATAATCAAGTAAAATTAATAGTGTGTGGCAGCAATGAGTCACTGTATTTAATAAAACTGATATATTAAAATTAATTTAAGCAACAACACACATGTGGTTGACAATCTTAATTTTTCTCAACTTTATAACTCATTAGATGCACTATCACTTTTAATTTATGCGAGATGTGTTCTGGTTTTCATTTTCAATAACATCAATTTAAAATGTTTTAGGTATATTTATGACTGTCGGTTTGTCTTTAACTAAGTTTGTATTTAACCGAATGTACAATAACAGTGATTTTGTTTAAAAAAATGTTAATGCTTGGATTAAATAGGAAAAATAAGTAAAACTCAAGTTTACGTCAATAAACGTCTCATACTTTAATTCAAAAACGTTATTCGTAAAAACGATTAAAATAACGTTTTGTTGTTGTTTTGCTTAACGTTAGCGTGACAAGAGACCTGCCAAAGCTGAGCCACACTTTCACTTTCCATCAATCAAAGCACGGGCCTCTCACTAAAGTAATGTTATGGTGACAGCTGAATTATAATAATATATTAAAGTAAAAGATAAAATCACTTCGTTAATAACACGTGAACGAGCTCTGGTGGTCAGCGGGAAGCCAGGCGCGTGCACGCGAGTCTCCCCTCGCCTCAGTAACAAATCCTCGCAAAACTTCTGTTAAACCCCGAATGATAAAATAATAAACCATCAGAAACTTTTACCCAAATTGAGCGTAATGTCTCTGAAGCGAGACACGCTTTCTCTCTCAAAGCCGCAGATCTCTATGTAGCTGCGCTCCAGAACACCCGCCATCTTCGCGCGCTGCACTCTGGGATCGAACTGCGCGCTTCCGGTGTTCAAACGCTTAAAGGGCCAGCGCACCACACGAGCGCAGGAGTGCGTTTAGTTTCTTTTTGTTCTTCTTCTTCTTCTGAGTTATTTTTAGAAGTTTGCAAGCCTAATTTACGGATGAGTTAACGCTACTGAGAAGTATTGTGCTTATATATATATATATATATATATATATATATATATATATTATATATATATATAATATATATATATATATATATATAGATCTATCTATTGTGTGTGTATATATCTACTATATATAGATATATACTCTCTCTCTCTCTCTCTTTGTGTGTACTATCCTCTCTCTCTCTACTATCTCCTCTCTCTCTCTCCTCTCTCTCTCTCTCTCTCTCTCTCTCTGTGTGTGTGTGTCTCTCTCTCTCTCTCTCTCTCTCTCTCTCTCTCTCTCTCTCTCTCTCTCTCTCTCTCTATATAAGCACAATACTTCTCAGTAGCGTTAACTCATCCGTAAAATAGGCTTGCAAACTTCTAAAAATATATATATATATACACGCATACTATATATTATTAACTTATAATATTGTAATGGTTCACTTTATATTCTATCCCCTACATTTCTTATCTTGTCTGTTTAATTTTACCTTATATTTAAAATTGTACTTAATTGTATAAATATTTTTCTCTTTATAAGAAAAGCAATTATTGATTCATTGGGTATTGAATCTCTAATATTTTTATTAAAGTAATTTGTTCTGCTATCTTTTCCTAATCTTTTCCAACATTACGTCTCTTTCTTTCTTTCTCATGTGTCTACTCGTAAAGTTATTTCAGAGATTTGAAAATATAATTGTATAATTTCTTATAATTTATAGTTATAATTTTATAATTTATAATTATCTGTTGTCTGCACTTTTTACAGCTCGGTGAAGGAAAAGAGGAAAAAAATAAAGTTTGCTCAAAACAGCACAAAAATAGTGTTTAAAAAAACCCCACCTAACACCTAATCAGTATTTAATGAAGAAATAGTGTACAATAAAGTGTCTGAGACCACACACACACAAACACATGTCTTTTTTTCTTAGCTGTTTAAAAAAAAGCGCATCTACACAAACTAGATAAAAATGCGCCCACACAAACGCGTGGGTAAATCCAGAAGAGGGCAGCAGAATCCTCAATCCTGAGGTTATATCGGCCAATCAGAATCTTCTCTCAACTCTGAAGCACAGCCGCTTCAACGTCATTGGCTGGAAAATACAGAAGAGTGTGTTTTATAAACAAAAAGCTCTTCACCAACAACTTTCACTCTCAAATTGTCCTCTTTTATCTGAGGTTCAAACAGTTCTTGTTCAAAACCGGCGCTCTGCAGTCACAACATTTACACCGTGTTCCTGTAGTTTGAGGCGTCTGTTCTGTGATCAAATACGTTATTAAATGTGTAGATCTCAGAAGAGATGCTTTAACACAGAGAAGCGCAGCACTATCCCTCGATCGGTCCTTCGGAATCAAGAACAAGCTTCTGGAACTCCAAAACTATTGTTTTATTAAATTACATTTACATGATTAAAAATTCTAATCAACACAATTAAAGTTGAGTTAGTTCTGGCAGATCTCTAGCTCCATATAGAAGTAAACACTTTGGAACCTTCATTTCAGGAGCAAACACTCCAAAATATTTACAGCAAGCAAACTTTCTCCCGGTCAGTAACAGGAAGTGAATGAACTGCAGTTCCTCATCGCACCGCTAGAGGCAGACTCCAAAAGTGAGCAGACTCCCATTAACAGCTATGTTAAAAAAAACGTTACAGCTAAAAAAAAACTTTATTAAAGTTCTCATTCTATTAGCTTTTCGATAGATTCTACTTGATATACTCTTCTGTAGTATCTTTTATTAAACTTCTCATTTGAGTTAAATTCAAGTCTTGCATAATTAAGAGCTAATCGAGTAAGAGTTCGTTCTTCACCAAATAGTGGTCATTGATTAGGTCAGGTTTAACTCCTTTAAATCACATTTGTGGGGGTGAAATGAGCAAAAGTGTAAAAATAAAGACATATTTTATTAATAAATACTGATACAGTAACCCTTTATTTTTTGACATTCAACTGCAGCAAGAAAGGAAACTCAGAGAAGCGGAACTCAAACAAAATAGACTTTTATTGTGGCAAGAACTGAAATCTATGATACCAAGCCAAAGCAACTCAAACGTAGTGTGTGAAGGTCTCTTTAGATACAGATATTAAACAACTTAGTCACATGATCGAGGCTAAATACAGCGAGAAGAATCAGTAATACTGACTTGTACCATCGGGGGGCGCCTGCCGGAATGTGGTCCGAACCTTGTTATTAACATAATACAAGGCAAATCAAGAGGAGTATATTACCATAGGAATAAAATGAAGGTATAAGAGCGGCGCCGCGTTAGTCCTCTCGTGCCCACCTGAGGCGGAGCGGCGCTTTACACAAACTACACGAAAACATCTCAAAACATTTACAAACACAAGAGGTCCCCCCGCCTCCAAGAACAGGTGCAGCTCTGTCATTAACTCTTCACGAGGAAGAACTGGAAATCAAACCAAACCAAATAAAGAGTGCAATATTCACAGAACCGAAAGCTTTGGGTTCTGAGGACCTTTCTGTACGACGAGATGTTCCAACAGAACCTCTGTCTTCTGTTCAAGCAGCTCCGAACACAACGCTTTTAGTGTTTCTGCACGAGATTAAGTACCTTTGTGCAGCAACATTTAAACGTCTTTAACTAAAAAAGGAAACAGTTTTAGCTGACACCCAAACTTTTTTTATTTTTTTATTTTGCTTCCTTTGCTTTGATCGTTCAGAAAACATAATTTTAAGTGTTTCTGGACAAAACCAAGCAAGTCAAGACAACTTCAGACAGATTCTTTTTTTTGTTTGTTTTAATTAAACAAAAGAAGCTTTCCCTGTTTTTACACCAACACCAAAAACCTGAATAGTTTCAGTTGAAATAAAACCTTTAGCGTTTTATGTAAATTGTTTTAGTTTTGGAAAAAAAAGCTGCCATCAACCAAACTTTCTATATTTTTGAGCCTTTTCATTTGTTCATATTGTTTATTTATATAATATGTTGAGAGTTTCTGCACAAAATGAAAGTTTCACAGAAACTTTTCAGCAGTTTTTCCCCAAAATCCAAATTTTAATGGCCTCAACATTTAGAAAAATGCAACTTCCTGTTGTAAATTACTTTAAAAAAAAAATTTAAAAAAAAGTACCAGCCATGCTTTCTCTGAACAATCAGAGCACGCCATATTAAGTATTTTTAGAAAAAGTTAACCAGACAAAAAACTGTTTTAAACAGATTGTGCCCAGAAGCGTAAGCTTGCCTTGAATCTCTGAAGAATTTAGAACAGGAAGTAAACTAGAAATTTTGAGTTCTGGACAAAGTATCAAAAACATTTCCTTCGGTTTTAAAGCACAATATTTTGAGAGTTTCTGCACAAAAAAAATCAGGTTTTCACAGAAACATTTCAGCAGTTTTTCACCAAAATATTTCTTAACGGCCCAAACGTGAAACACTTCTACTTCCTGTTCTAAATAGTTTTAACTTTGAAAAAGCTGCCTCAGGTCGAGCTTTCTTTTCATTTCATTTAGAAAACTCTGGATGCAGTGTTTCTGGAAACTCAAAAACCCAGTAGAGGGTGTTAACAAAAATAACCGCAGGAACATTTTCTTTTGTTTATATTATTTAGAACAAACCTTTTTGTCTGTTTCAGGATAAATAAACAGGAAAGAGTTTATAAATCATGTCCGGACTCTAAAAATTCAGCACAAAAAGTTCACATATTTTGGAGTTTGAAGAAGCAATAAGCCTAGCTTTGGAGAGTTTCGTACCAAAAAAAGCAAGTTTGAAAAACTCACTTTCATTCTCTCAAGAATTAAATACAGTAATCTAGGTTTTGGAATTTAGGAGTTAGAAAAAACATAACCAGTCAAGTTTCAGACAGTTTGAAACACAACAATATTGAGTATTAGTAAAAATATTGAATATTTCTGGTCAAAATAATAGTGAAACTCTGAGCAGTTCCATCCTCAAAATGTAAACATTTAGAATGACGAACGAGAATCTGAGTTTTAAAAAACTTTTTTCTGCCTCCAAACTTGAAATAATCAAATTCAAGACGTAAACGGTTTATATTTTGTCATATTTGAGTTGAGAAACTATCAGGACATCTGGAATGGAAGTAACAACTTGGAGACAACTTTGACGTTTCTGATTGTTTAAACCAAACTAAATATATAAAAATAAAGCACGTTTTCACAACTCTGTAATGCACACGTTGCAAATTTAAAGTGAAATTTAAAATAAAAAAAATTCTCAAAAATACAAAAAATACCATTGACCCTCAAACTTGAAATAATTAAATACGATCAAGATACATTTTAGAAATTATACTTTGCTTCACTTTTGGTGACTTTTTTTGAGATAGTAACCCTTTCAGGACAATTAACAGCTTACAAGAACACATTTGGGATGTCTTTTTTAATTATTATTTTTCTTAAAAAGTATTAAGCTGGCCTCCAAACTCAAAATAATTCAGAACAGGAAGTTAACGGCAATGTTGAAGAAAAAAACACCCTGGAAAGTTTTGAACCTTTTAGAACACAAAATATCGAGTGTTTCTGTGCAAAAGAACCTCTGCGCAAATCTTCCCTAAAAACGTAAACATTCAGCATGAAAAACGAGGAAAGCAAAGTTGAAATAATTGTTCCTCTCACAATCGTACTTCATGAATCTGATGCTTTTCATGTTATTTCGACCACAGCAGGAGGAACATCCCAAACATTATCAAACCACCCGCAGCATAGAACATTACTTTTCTAGCCTCCAAACGCTAAATAATTCAGAACAGGAAGTCAACGTTTGGACTTAACGTAAAACGTTAAAACGTACCCTGCAAAGTTTTGAATTGAGTAATAACTTTGAGTGTTTTTGCGCTACAGTTTTACCCTCAAAATGTAAACATTCTGAATGAAAAGCCAGAAAACTGAAATGAGTGCGCTTTCATTTTTTTTGTTCCGTACAGATTTTTTTTGCTCTTTCGCGTTCTACACACGCAAAGATTTCCAGCCCTCCGTTAACGTCCCAAACAACACTAAATCCGCCGGAGTGGCTCCCGCGGAACTAATCTGGCTATGTTAGGTGATAACTCTCAAACGTGTTAGCAGAAGGACGAACCGCCGGAGTCATGTGATCGCCGGTTCAACGATACGCATCAAACTGGGAATCTACACGTTAGCAGAAAACCGTGAGGAATTAATGACAGAGATGGCATCATTCGGAGGAAGCATCCTCTAAGGTTTCAGGAAGTGCCCGCGCAGTCACATGGGCAGATCAACACTGTTATGGCGGGTCTTCCTGGAGGTGCCGTCGTACCGTGGCAGAGCTTTCTGCAGGCTGGACATGGCGTTGGTGCGCTCCACGTCGATGATGGCGTACTGCTCTGTCCTTCTGGTGGGCGTGTGCGGCGTGGGCGAGGTGGGGGTCTTAGGCGTGTGAGGGTTACTGGAGGCGTCCGTCTCCGTCTCCACCTCGATGTAGTTGAGTCTGTGAGCGTCGAAGCCGGACCGCCGGAAGTCGAAGTTGAAGAAGGTGGGGGTGCCGCGGTCCCGCCAGCGGGCCGAATCCAGCTTGTTGGCGCTGAGCGGAGCAGTCACGTTCTCGGTGTTGATGTAGTAGTGCGTGGGGGGGTCGGGGCTTATCTGACGGGGGTGGTGCAGGCCGTTGAGAGGGGGCAATCGGAGGTCCTCGGCGTCCTCGTCCTCGGAGGCTCCTTTCGGGTGCTCTCGCAGCGGAGGCAGAGCGGGGAGGTTCTCGTAGTCCAGCAGAGCCGTCCTGCGCTGCGCGGAGTTGTTGGCGTTGGGTTCCGGCGTGAGCGGGGGCGCTCGCCGGCGGCCCCCGCTCTCTGGGAACTTGGGAGAGGCTTCCGCAGGGAGAAGGGTGTAGTTCTCAGCGGGGGCGCTGAGCGTACCGTTTGAGCTCTGCGTTTCGGTCTCTTTCTGTCTCTGCTTCTGGACCGGCGTTGGGCCGAGAATGAACCGTACAGCGCCTGGCTCCAGCTGAACCCGAGGCCCTGGTTCCGGCGCCTCCGGAGAGGCGTTCTCCTCCGCGTCCGGGAGGGAGAGGTTCAGATCCACAGGGGCGTCGGACACACTCGGGCTGTGCTGGTCCAGGAGGCCGCTGGTGTTGACGTACGTGTGACCCTATGTGGAGCAAACCCAGATTTGATTAAACCAATCAAATCCTCTAAAAGAACACGAATGGAAGAGGACGCGCTCTCACCCGTAAGCCCTCCTCACCGGCGAGGAGCAGGTGCGTGGACTCCTCGCCCAACGACGGCAGGCACGAGCTGCCCACAGACGGGTGTCGACTCGACGGGTGTGAGGAGGCGTCGCCCAGCGAGGGATAGCGCAAGCTGCCGTTCGGGACGCTCGGGAGCAAAGTGCCTGGAGCTGAAGGAATGAGGAGGGTTACAAAATAAGGGTCAGCGTATAATTGTATTGAAGCAAGTGTGAGCTAGCAGCTGTTTTCAAGAAAAACATGGCAGAGATTTATTACTAGAAATATTTCACTGCAATAAAGCATGTTAGCGACACATTACAACATCCCAACAATGTGCTAAATAATACTCTTAAACCGGCGACTGAACCGTAGCATGCGTGAAACTAGCGTAGCTCTGGTTATTTTCATTCTTTCAAAAAAATCTCAACAGATTCTGAAAGCTGAGAAACGGTTCTTTCGACTGATTTGAGTTGATATTATTACGGTAATGACAACCTTGCTTGTGTTCCAGGTAAACTTGCTAAAGATGCAAAGAATTATCAAATTGATGCTACCACATGTTCAGAATCAAATGATCTTCGCTAGAAACACATAATAAACGTGTTGCAGCAGGTTAGCATCAAGTTAGGCACTTGTGAACACATGCCATCCGTCTTGGTACGCTCTATATTTAACACACTTTTTGTTGCTTTGATACAAAATGCATTCAGTTAACACAAACTTCAAATGCTGGAACTTCTTGTACACACAAGTTCCATCGAGACAAAAACAATGTGAATTTAAACCCAAATTTACGAATGCTTTCGCGCTGTATAAACAGATAACATCATGTTCTAAATGGCTAAAGTCGAATCTAAATTTTATTCCATTATCAATAAGAAATAGCTTATTAAACTTATGCAAAAATCCAAATCACATCCACCTGAATCCACCTGGGAACCAGTGTTTAAGTTTTTTTTCCGTCACATGATCACATGTTCAAGAGGAGGATCTTTGGACCGATCTTGTGTGGAAAATTAACAATATAAAGATAATTTTTAAAAATCTAAATTCCAGGTTTTTTTCAGTTTGTATATATTTTTCTTCAGTCAGTACTGCAGCAATTCTGTGTCTAAATATTTATTATATAACTTACTACTCTAAAATCAGTCTTAATTGTTTGTATTGAATTTCTGCAGCAAAATAAAAAAATGCATGCATTTACTAAACCCCAAAAAACTCAAATGTAGAGAATGTTCAAATATAAGAGCAGCCCGACTCATAAAGCATACTAGCATAAAGCTTGTTCATGAAAACATGCTGTAGACTCATGATAAAAGATCTATTAGTGAGCTGTTACTACAGCGATCGAGAGGTGCAAAACACATTTACATCACCTGAAACACTTTTACAAATCACAAAACAAATGAACATTTCAGAAAACACATCTTCTAAACGCTCCCCCAGAGCTCTGCAGCTCACGAGAGAAGAGGAACGTTCCAAGAACACCATCATCTGACGATTCCCAAAACTAAACCCATCAACGCTGTAGTCTGTTGCTAACATAATCGTGTTAAATGTACAACTTTTATTTCTGTGAAAGCGCTAGCCACGTTGTCCGCTAGTTAAACAACTGTTCTGCTTCCTTAAAATGTGTTTTTAACCAAACGAAGACTGACAATTCCTCCATGGACTGCTGAGATGTTCACGATCACCAAATAATCACGCTCTTCCTCAAAATAGTATTAACAAAATCCCATTAAAGTCATTATAACCCTTATTTTTGCAAAAACTACAGAAATAGTTTGCTTGTACGAGCGCTTGTAATGATTGACAGAAGTCTCGTCCAATCAGAGCCAAGTTGTCAGTTCTTGTTTTTCCAGAAATCTGAAATGTACATTTGTTTTCTGAAATGTAAAGTTGTTTTCAGGGGCTTGTAAAAGTGTTTCGAAATTTGTAATTGTGTTTTCTGAAATGTAAAAGTGTGTTGAAACTTGTAAATGTGTTCCCTAAAATGTTCATTTGTTTTGTAATGTGTGAATCCTGCACCTCTCGCAGGTTTCGAGGCTAAAGAGACTAAGCAGGCGTGGGGTCGAACCCCGGCGGCTCTACGTACTGGTGGGAGTGTGAGGCGTGAGGGGGAGTTCAGCTTCGGTCTGAGCGAGCGCCGGTTCGAACACCGGCTCCTCCACCACGCTGATGCTGTTGTGATGCATGATGTCCTGCAGCATGTTGAAGATCTCTTCAGCTCGAGGGCACTTGAAGGCAAAAATCCCTGCAGGAAGCAGCGGGGGCAGTGGTGAGCGCTCACACGAGGACGGCGTTTACACACAGCGGGGTTCAAACTCTGGAGAGCAACGCTCAAACTAAACCCCATCACCTACCCCCCAATCACCTACCCCAATATATATATATTTATATAATATATACTATATAAAGAAAATATATATTAAAGAGAAAAAATAAATAAATTGAAATAGATGATAAAAACACACACCACTACAAAATAATATGTATTACAACGGACAAAAAGCATTTTAAAAATAGCTTAATTGTTTTACAAATATAAATAAGCAAAATATAAAAAATTTCAAAAAAACAAAAAAAAAGACACGTCGAATAAATGAAAAACTAAACATATAAAAATAAGTTGACAAGACTTTAATGAACCAAAACTAAATTAACTTTATTTAATAAAAAAAACGATTAAAATAATGCACAGGGAACAAAAAATATGTATGTAATAAATATATTATAATAAAAAACAGGAATTAAACACAAAACAAAAATACATTGAAAAAAAATAAATGGAGCAAAACAAAATAAATAAAATGTATTTACAATAAAAAGTTAAATAAATAAAACTACCAAAACAAAATAAAACAAAAGAACATAAAAAAACAATAAAAGCACTATTTTCTGCTTTACTAAAAGGTTTAAAAAAATACAAAATCTAATTTAAAAACTCTAATATAAATATTTAAACATCTTTAATACATTTAGCAATACAAACAAACCAAAACTAAATAAAAAAAAACATTTACATCAACTTAAAAATCAAACAAAAAATACAAAAAGAGAAACCTCTAGAAAAAACATTAAATCAACTCAAACATAGCAAATTAAATGAATTAAAGTCATATTAAAAAATAAAAAAAAATTCTACAAATAAAATAAATGTAAGAATTTTTTATCAAAATACAATTCCGCTCTTCATAAACAAAAAACAAGCATTTCTCACACTTTTCAAACCTTGAAAACACAAGATTAAACTCTTGTGCATTTCGAAAGTTTGCAGCGCCGGAGGAAAACCAGATCCACTCCTGGAGCTCCAAAACTCTGCACGCTTCAGCTGCACCCTGTTCTGCGCATGAGTGCTACTCTCGCTTCAGCTGCACCCTGTTCTGCGCATGAGTGCTACTCTCGCTTCAGCTGCACCCTGTTCTGCACATGAGTGCTACTCTCACTTCAGCTGCACCCTGTTCTGCAAATGAGTGCTACTCTCGCTTCAGCTGCACCCTGTTCTGCACATGAGTGCTACTCTCACTTCAGCTGCACCCTGTTCTGCGCATGAGTGCTACTCTCACTTCAGCTGCACCCTGTTCTGCGCATGAGTGCTACTCTCGCTTCAGCTGCACCCTGTTCTGCACATGAGTGCTACTCTCACTTCAGCTGCACCCTGTTCTGCACATGAGTGCTACTCTCACTTCAGCTGCACCCTGTTCTGCAAATGAGTGCTACTCTCGCTTCAGCTGCACCCTGTTCTGCACATGAGTGCTACTCTCACTTCAGCTGCACCCTGTTCTGCAAATGAGTGCTACTCTCGCTTCAGCTGCACCCTGTTCTGCACATGAGTGCTACTCTCGCTTCAGCTGTACCCTGTTCTGCGCATGAGTGCTACTCTCGCTTCAGCTGCACCCTGTTCTGCGCATGCGTACTACTCTCGCTTCAGCTGCACCCTGTTCTGCGCATGAGTACTACTCTCACTTCAGCTGCACCCTGTTCTGCAAATGAGTGCTACTCTCGCTTCAGCTGCACCCTGTTCTGCACATGAGTGCTACTCTCACTTCAGCTGCACCCTGTTCTGCAAATGAGTGCTACTCTCGCTTCAGCTGCACCCTGTTCTGCACATGAGTGCTACTCTCGCTTCAGCTGCACCCTGTTCTGCGCATGAGTGCTACTCTCGCTTCAGCTGCACCCCTGTTCTGCGCATGCGTACTACTCTCACTTCAGCTGCACCCTGTTCTGCGCATGCGTACTACTCTCGCTTCAGCTGCACCCCTGTTCTGCGCATGCGTACTACTCTCGCTTCAGCTGCACCCTGTTCTGCGCATGCGTACTACTCTCGCTTCAGCTGCACCCTGTTCTGCGCATGTGTACTACTCTCACTTCAGCTGCACCCTGTTCTGCGCATGCGTACTACTCTCGCTTCAGCTGCACCCTGTTCTGCGCATGCGTACTACTCTCGCTTCAGCTGCACCCTGTTCTGCGCATGCGTACTACTCTCGCTTCAGCTGCACCCCTGTTCTGCGCATGCGTACTACTCTCACTTCAGCTGCACCCTGTTCTGCGCATGTGTACTACTCTCGCTTCAGCTGCACCCTGTTCTGCGCATGCGTACTACTCTCACTTCAGCTGCACCCCTGTTCTGCGCATGCGTACTACTCTCGCTTCAGCTGCACCCTGTTCTGCGCATGAGTGCTACTCTAGCTTCAGACAAGCCAAGAGCTCCCTAACTAGTGCAACAGATGCGTTTCATGATGGGTGAACCAAAGAAGTGCAGAGCCACGGACCTCCAGGAGCAGATCTTGTGATCTTGCTTTAGAGCAGTGCTTCTCAATTATTTTCTGTCATGCCCCCCTAGGAAGAACACCCCCCCCCCTCCAAAAAGGATAATTTGTCTATAAAATTGTTATAAGTACACCTCTGCATAGCACTGTATCCTTATTAATGTATAAATATTTTAAATATGTTTAATATTTTCCATGGTGTCTCGAGGGTCTGCTACACTTTGTGTCTACTCTTCATACTCGATCTCTGCACTGTGTGAAAAGCACGGATGCTCAGTGCAAACAAAACCCCTACACCACTGAGCAAATGCTCCCAGCGCACACTCTGCCAATGAGAGCGCCACTGCCCCCTAATGTAGTGGAGTGGTATTGCACTTTATTCTAGTACAGTAAAAAAAATCTAAATAAAAAAAGCATGTTCCTTGACGGAGCCCCTAGGGGGGCGCGCCCCACTATTTGAGAAGCACTGCTGTAAGCAAACAAACGCAAGGACAAGACTTCATTATAAAACCATCTGCTAGCTCTAAGAAGGTTTTGGGTTCAGTCTCAGGGCCAGGCTCTCCAGGTTGGTGAATGTGGCCCTGAGGCTGAGATCACACACGGGTGCGGACTCACCTGCTCTCTCTCTCGAGCTCCTCTGAAAGCATGTGTTCAAACGTTACAACGTTAAAAATCGCTATGCACTACGCTTATTCACGACTCCTGGAATCTACCGTAAGAGCGCTCGCGGACGTACCTTGGCCCGTCTGGCAGCGCCGGCCGCTCTCGAAGGAGAAGAGGTTGGAGTCGTAGCCGTACCGGCGCAGGCACAGGTACGGCCACTTGACGGCGTCACACTTGCGTGTCCGCAGGACCAGCTCGTCCTCGGTCAGCTCCATGATTCCGGCTCCCAGCTCATTCCCATCGTCGTCCACATTCACCACCTGCGCAGCAAGCAAGGGGAGGACTTTTATTTTGAAATCAGACAAACTCGTTTTATTTTAGGAGTCCCAATCCCTGCGTTCCAATTGGCTGACTATCCTCTTTTATGAGTGCAAAATAAGAGTTAGCGTGTCGCAAACTGTAGTATACATTAAAAAAAGTGTCCAAGCGAGTCCCAGATGAGTACCTTTTTGGGTTAGATTCTGAAGAGCAGATCGAAGAACATTCAACAGGCGGATATTACCCACAATCCCTGCGCTCGGGTGGAAGGAGTTTTATCTTGGACCCTAACAAGAGTGCTCTCTTTTAAGTATGACTCATTTTAAAAACAGAAGTAAAAACAGAAATAAATATTATAAATATAGAATCTTATCTCTTATTAGAATGTTTTATATTAAAGGAATGGGACAGAAGGCACGTCGAGATCACAACTACTTCCGTCACGTGACACTTTAGTGCGTTCCAGATCATGCTCACTCTCCTTTCACACACTAAAAAAGGATATTTTCTGATAAATTATCTAATTTACTCAAATAACTCATTTCTGTTACTGCTCTAGAACTTATTCTTCTGAAATCTGTCTGTTTTATTTATTACTCTGAGATTTAACTTCTTTAAACCGTCCATAATCATTATTCAACAGCGCAGCTCTTAATCAACGAAGTCTATTGTCGACAATAATTGTCAAAATTACGGAAAACTATAAATAGATCCTAAATGAGGGGGACAGAAATGAAAACCTAAATTCATGTACAAGCACAAAATAAGGCGTAATAATTTAAACCGCTGAATTCTGAGCTGTAGAAGAAATTTAACACTTTTTGTGGAGAGAGAAATACGCGAATAAATCTTGATGCATCGAAGAGAAACTGCGGATTCCTGACCTTGAACTTGCTCTGGTGATTGTCAGGGATGGATTCTTTCTCTGGACAGCTAAAACAGCTTCCCATGGCTTCTTCAGACCATTTGATACCTGCAGAGACACATTGAGCCGGAGGAGATGAGCACACGCTAGGTACACGCTAGGTTTCTATTGTGTTCAAATAAAAATAAAAATTATTTGTCGCTGTTTACACCCAAAATAGTTCGACTGAAGTCCACGAGAAGAACCACAGAGTGCTCAGAAGTGACTCCACAGGAATGGAACACTAACTTTGGTTGAATGCTCCTCATCTCTGTTCAGAATTCTCTTCAGAATCCTCGCTCTTCTGAACCAGAGAGAATCTTCTACACAATAACAGAAAGAAGCAGCGCTCACCCAGATGCAGCCACCAGGGGTCCTGGTTCATTCCCCGGCCAAAAACAAACAGACATCCTCCGAGTCTAGAACGGGTTACAGCTGCGCTTGAGGATCTTCTGCAAGAGAAAAACAAACAGCACGATTATGCAGAGCTCGCTATTACTAAGGCTGCGCTCAGATTGTAGCTCAAAGTGACAAAAATCCAAAAGTTTTGCTCGTATGTGAATGGCATCTGATGTTTTCATGCCAGTCTGAGCATCTCAATCTTTTTTTTTTGACCCAGACCGCTTTCATACAAGCTCCTGAATCTGATGGAGATCCAACTTCTTGCATTGCAACAAGGTTTTCTCGTCTTTCTCGTTTTCCAACTTAAACAATTTCTCAGAGAAACGAGTCGCTGGAGAGGACTTTAACTGATATAGTTACAGGAAGTCAGCGTAGTTAACGCTGCACTTCCTATACTGCGCAACTCTTGTTATTTTTTCCATCTCACCTCTTTTCTTGATACTATGAGCACTAATAAAGTTGGCTCTGATTGGAAGTTTATGTCTACAACGGTGGAAGACTACCGATGTAGAAGAACAGAAGATTTTGAAGTGGCTGCAGAACAATCATGTGACTCAAAGCTGGATCGATCACATTAATATTAGAGGAAATTTATTATCCACACAAGTAGAGTCTTCAATCGATGTCAAGATGGTGCCAACAGCCTCCTGTAGACCATAATTCCCAGCACGCACAGATTCATTTCCCGTATGCAGATGACCACAACATTACATCCTTCATTTCAATTATGTTAAAATAAAAATAAAAGTTCTTTGTCACTGTTTACACCAAAAATCGTTAGACTGAAGTCCACGAGAAGAAAGAAAGAACCACAGAGCGCTCAGAAGTGACTCCACAGGGATGAAAATTTAACTTTGGTTGAATCCTCTGTTCAGAATTCTCTTCGGAATCCTCGCTCTTCTAAACCAGAGAGAATCTGGCTCAATTTCCTCTATAGAAAGCACAATAGAATTGTATAATACGAACAATTAAAGGGATCTTACTATGAAAAAATAACTTTTGGAAGGGGTTTTACAACCCCGGTAGCCCTTCGAGCGGGCCCTCTTCACTTTTTAGTAGCCCGAAATAAATGTAGGTAGCCCGAATAACTTTTTTTTTTTTTAACTAAACAAGAACCAAAAACATTATCAAAATATAAATTACAAAAACTGTATAAAAACAGTCAGATTACGATCATCAACTCAAATATTTGGTTCAAACTGAACAGAAATGTCTATGAACTTGTAAGAAAAATGTATAACCTGAATAAGTCCGATTCTCAATATGAAACTTCAGCTGTGCTTTCTTTTTACCTCATAGTCTGATTGTTCTGAACTTTTCAGATTTGAGGCAGTCTGTGTTTCCTCTCTCAGATCTGTCGTATTTGACCCAGCAGAACTAGAATACCTACGTAAATCCAGGCGCTTATTTTTACACACACATACGCACATAAACGTACGCGATAATCAAAATTCTCTCTGCTGAGCAAACAATTTCTATTGCGTTTCAGCTTGCTGCGAGATATTTCACGAGTCAAGTGAGGAAAGTAATGACTGACAGGACGATCTCGGAGGTGTAACAAATGCTCAACAAATACGTCCCTTATCAATCAATCCTTATACACCATTCACGTAATGGCAAATCGAAAGTGAAAGCAAGTTTAAATAAGCGAGCGCAAATGCAAACATATTTACAGTGGCTCCCCGTTGCCTGAAAACTACACAGAACATAATTACCCAACTATATTTGTAAGAGAATGCAAAGCATGAAAATATATCGTTTTTTACATTCTGACTGGAAGACACAATAGCCCCGGGACGTCGGGCTAGTCATTTTGCGAGCTCTGCATAAAGAAAAACAGTGAACATTTAAGCATACAAGTTTATAGGTCTGTTGCAGTAACACATTTTGCTTTGCTTCCTTCAGAAATTATTGCGAAAACCAATAATATTGAGAAATGTGCTAAACAATATGTGTCAACTATAGCACACTTAGAAATCCCCTTATAGATTTTATTTTATTCCCTTATAGGAGTTTCTGCGTGTTTAATGAGGTCAAATTTAGGACCTACATCATGGCATTAAAACACTTACAGAACTTTTTTGCCTTTAACAGAACTTCGACTAACATTGTTCGAAACCCTAACCATCACTTAAATGTTTTTAATCAATCATGAAGGTCTTTTTGAACACTGACTACCCTAAGCATGTCTTTTCCAAACTATGGGACTGCTAAACGTCACTTTTATCTTTCTGAAGATTTACAAATGTTTTCTCAAACCCTTTATTTTTAATCTGAAGTGGAACGGGCGGCTCAGGGCCGCTGATCTGAGGGTCCTGGTGCTTTCACCGATACCGTTGTGTAGAAGATAAATAATCCAACCATCTCTGCTTCTGCTTTACTTTCCGAGTAACTTCTGCAGGTATCTCCTCATGAAGCAATCATTCTGAAAAGTTAAGTCATTAAAGTACTGCTGCCGTTCCTGTGACAAACACACGCTGTTAAAACGATGGGATTAAATTCATATACAATGTTTTATGTTGAATTTTCAACCAATTAAAGGAACGTTACAATCCAGTATGGTTTTAAATACTTTTAAAAATAAATATAAATAAAACAAATGAGATAACCACATTCAACTACTTTCAGCGTTCTCAAATTTTCTTTCAAAACCTTCTAGTTTTTGCTATTTTTGGTTTTTGGTTCCATAGTTTCCCTTCAGGTGAAAATCTCTCAGGTGAGGGCAGGCTTAACTGATCTGCCTCCTCATTGGTCGTCTGTGTTCTGATCTGCATACGTTGATTTTAAAAAAATTGGGGCACTTGATCTCTGGCTTAAGCGCTATTTGCAAGAGCCGACGGAAAAAGCGTGTTCTAAATTATTTCCAAATAAATGTATACATTTTTCGCAGCTGAGTTCATCCAGGAGACAAATTAGATTGTTTCACATCATGTAAAACACATAATTGGGGCCCTTTATGATATCCTCGTGAACTGTTGATGCAAGTTTCTTAATCAATCCTTAAATTGCTATATTTCAAACCTTCTCTTCAGGATTCTTCACTTTAAGTCTTAGACCACTATATACAACAACAAAAGAGTGATTTTATGGATTCCAACCACACTTGTCAATCAGAAGAATATTTGTTTATTCAACTTCTGATTTCAACCCATTACTGACATTTTTTCCTCAGAACTAATACTAATTTCAACAAACTAAAGAAACGCCTATTAAAGACACATTTTCAGTTCACATCAAAACTTCTGCAATGTATTTTAATACAAACAGTTAATAACGTTTTAATTAGACTAATGATAATACAGTAACCATACCAAATTAATGATTTTTCAAGTTAAATACATAATTATAGTAATATTTTAACAAATCAGGTTCAAGATTACACGATTTCTTAAAAACTGACCTAATCTATGCTATAATAAATCAGACTATTAACAGGAAATATACTTTATTCGTTGCTTAAAACGGTTTTTCAAGCAGTTGACATTAAGAATAAAAATACATTAAACGATTTTGGTTTTCTGGAGATGGTTTCACTTCAGATTTATTAATTTACACAAGTCATCTCGAAACTTTAGAGCAGGACATCCCTCGCAAGCCACAAACAGACCAAAACAACTTTATCAATAACTTTAATCAAAACAAAAAGTTTGCAAAGGCACATTTGGGGTATATTTCACATGCTTACTTACAACTAATTCACTTTAACGCGAGCTCAGTTAACGCTGAGATTTAATTCGATTAGCTAAATAAACACAACTGTTCACAAAAAAACAGTAAACGTACTTACGCTGAACTCTTCTTCGCTCGGGATGGGTGCTTCTCGAGCTTTTATAATCCACATACCATCCCTGCTTTAATCCGGAGCTTTATTCAGAGTTTAGAAACATTAGCAAAACTAGCACAACTCCGACCGAGCGCCAAAATAAGCGTCTCTCTTTCACTCGGAAACCGCTCGTTAACTACGTAAAGTTGGTTCAACTACACGAAACAGCCCACGATGACGCTGAGTAAAAGATTAGAAAATGGAAAGATCTCGCAGATAAAGTTATTTGCTTGTTTATTTTGCTGCTATCGGGGGCCGCGGCTAACCAGTACGTGCTAGCGATAGCGTTTAGCCTGTGTGCACTGCGCATGCGCGGGTGAAAGTCGTTTTACGTGAGTTACGTTACTGACAGAGGAGTTCAGCTAGAAATAATAAATAACACCGAAATAAAATATTATATTAAGGTTGAATTCATTATATTACACTTAACTATAAATACGATTATTATTATATTATTAAACGACTATAAAGTGAAGTTCTTCTATTAGCGCACTAGTAGAAGAAAATACATTTTTTGAGATAAATTGAATACGTTACATGCAATAAAAAAGGTTTATCTGAAGTGTGTTGTACTGTTGAGTCAATAGTATTGCTTTGTCTTTTAAAAGTCAATTCCACACACACACAAAAAAAAACACTCATATCAGTAAAAACACAATGATCATTTGAATAGTTAAAATATGGTTGCCTTTTATAATAAATCAAATATTCTAAACAGTAAGCAGACAAAATGAAGAAATACAATGCTTAACCCTAAATTGGACCAAAGAGGATGCCAAATCACAACTTTATGATCACTTTCTCTCTAAAACGGAGCCAAATATAAAACACACCTCTTAATGTAATCATCTCAGTCAGTTATTCCCACTATCAAAGCGTGTTTTGTTTTGCATAAATCCTTAAAAATGACATGAGAAAAGTATCAAACCTTTTGCAAAAAAAAAAAAAAAAACATTTGATAAATTTTTTTCTGTGTGCAAAGTCTGCTTTCAAATAAATCCTATTTTTAAACGAGGCACTTTATTTTTTATCTTCTAAATTCCGGCTAGAGAGTTCTATTCTGAATGTAAAACCACTAAAGACTGTTCACATGTTTTACTTTCATATGCGTTCTACTGGTAATATGTTATTTGTTTTTTGTCAAGTTACTTTGAGGAGCATTTGTGTTTAATGTATATTTTTTGTGTCATGTATAATGTGTTTAGTCAATCAAAAGTATTTTAAATCCCTTTTTTGCAGCACTTTGCTCCTGCTAGTTTTTATTTCAACTCTGTTTCAAGAGACAACCCAAAAAGAGCTCAGTTAGTAGGGTCAGGTGTGTTGGATTAAGGCTGAAGCTGAATTGTGCATGATTGACCATTTTTGTGGGAGTCCCTTTTTCTAGGGGCGTATCACACCTGAAGTGTTGAATATTACTCCGCTGTCCGGAGCAAGCTGCAGTCTGAACAATTCCTTAAGAGACCAAACCCATTCAACCGGTTGTTTTTCATGTAAAGATGTTTCTGAAATAAATAAAAGAAAATAGACAAATAAAAAAATAACACCTAAATAACTTTCAAAAATGAATAAATAAATGATGCATTCTTCTGAGAAGAATTCAGCACCACATTTTTACCATTTAAAATGTTTAATGTGTACAATTAGGAATGTACATAAATATAGATAGATAAAGTAATAAATAGATATAATCTTTACCAAAAAAAGACATCAAATAAAAATAGACATATAAATAAATAAATAAATAAAATAAAAATAGATTCAAATAAAAACATTAACCTACAAATACCTAAATCCAAATAAAATAAATAAATAAACAAAAAATCCACAGATGAATAAATTATAAATGAGTTAATAAATAAATCGACAAGTAAAAAAATAACACAGTAAAAATAGATAATTAGATAAATGATGTAATCTTCTGAGATGCATTTTGTGCCACATTTGTTACATAAACAAATGAATATATCAATTTAGATATAGATATAAATTGTGCATGCCTGATGTTGTCCTGTTCTAAAGTACCATGCAACTGAGAAGCAGAAGCAACTGCCAAAATCAAGCAGCACAATCTAAAAACATTCAACCAGTTGTTCACACTAACTACAAAACACATGACTCAACATCCTTGCTCTGTTAATGTAGTTTGTGGGAGGAAACCAAAACCAAAAAACAACTCATCAGGAGTACATGACCTCCTCCCAGAGAGTTTCTCTTTGAGGAGAACATGACCTCCTCCCAAGATAGTTCCTTGTGAGGAGAACATGACCTCCTCCCAGAGAGAGTTGCTCTGTGAGCAGAACATGACCTCCTCCCAGAGAGAGTGCCTCGGTGAGCAGAACATGACCTCCTCCCAGAGAGAGTTCCTCTGTGAGCAGAACATGACCTCCTCCCAGAGAGAGTTCCTCTGTGAGCAGAACATGACCTCCTCCCAGAGAGAGTTGCTCTGTGAGCAGAACATGACCTCCTCCCAGAGAGAGTGCCTCGGTGAGCAGAACATGACCTCCTCCCAGAGAGAGTTCCTCTGTGAGCAGAACATGACCTCCTCCCAGAGAGAGTTCCTCTGTGAGCAGAACATGACCTCCTCCCAGAGAGAGTTGCTCTGTGAGCAGAACATGACCTCCTCCCAGAGAGAGTGCCTCGGTGAGCAGAACATGACCTCCTCCCAGAGAGAGTTCCTCTGTGAGCAGAACATGACCTCCTCCCAGAGAGAGTTGATCTGTGAGCAGAACATGACCTCCTCCCAGAGAGAGTGCCTCGGTGAGCAGAACATGACCTCCTCCCAGAGAGAGTTCCTCTGGGAGGAGAACATGACCTCCTCCCAGAGAGCGTTCCTCTGTGAGGAGAACATGACCTCCTCCCAGAGAGCGCTCCTCTGTGAGCAGAACATGACCTCCTCCCAGAGAGAGTTCCTCTGTGAGCAGAACATGACCTCCTCCCAGAGAGCGTTCCTCTGTGAGGAGAACATGACCTCCTCCCAGAGAGCGTTCCTCTGTGAGGAGAACATGACCTCCTCCCAGAGAGCGTTCCTCTGTGAGGAGAACATGACCTCCTTCCAGAGAGCGTTCCTCTGTGAGGAGAACATGACCTCCTCCCAGAGAGAGTTCCTCTGTGAGGAGAACATGACCTCCTCCCAGAGAGAGTTCCTCTGTGAGGAGAACATGACCTCCTCCCAGAGAGAGTTCCTCTGTGAGGAGAACATGACCTCCTCCCAGAGAGAGTTTCTCTTTGAGGAGAACATGACCTCCTCCCAGAGAGAGTTGCTCTGTGAGCAGAACATGACCTCCTCCCAGAGAGAGTTGCTCTGTGAGCAGAACATGACCTCCTCCCAGAGAGCGTTCCTCTGTGAGGAGAACATGACCTCCTCCCAGAGAGCGTTCCTCTGTGAGGAGAACATGACCTCCTCCCAGAGAGAGTTCCTTGTGAGGAGAACATGACCTCCTTCCAGAGAGAGTTCCTCTGTGAGGAGAACATGACCTCCTCCCAGAGAGCGTTCCTCTGTGAGGAGAACATGACCTCCTCCCAGAGAGCGTTCCTCTGTGAGGAGAACATGACCTCCTTCCAGAGAGCGTTCCTCTGTGAGGAGAACATGACCTCCTCCCAGAGAGCGTTCCTCTGTGAGGAGAACATGACCTCCTTCCAGAGAGAGTTCCTCTGTGAGGAGAACATGACCTCCTCCCAGAGAGCGTTCCTCTGTGAGGAGAACATGACCTCCTCCCAGAGAGAGTTGCTCTGTGAGGAGAACATGGCCTCCTTCCAGAGAGAGTTCCTTGTGAGGAGAACATGACCTCCTCCCAGAGAGAGTTCCTCTGTGAGGAGAACATGACCTCCTCCCAGAGAGAGTTCCTTGTGAGGAGAACATGACCTCCTCCCAGAGACAGTTCCTCTTTGAGGAGTACATGACCTCCTCCCAGAGAGAGTTCCTTGTGAGGAGAAAATGACCTCCTCCCAGAGAGAGTTCCTCTGTGAGGTGGATGCAGGTGGAGCTGTAAGGCAGAGCTGTTTGGTGCTCCTTCTGTCATGTGGCCTAAACAGATACGAAAAGTCCTATACAACAAATTTTTGGTATTTGTTAGCACACTTTGGAATGAGTTATTAGCAAACATAGAAAGTATTTTATTTGATAGCAAAGCTATGCTCATTTAACGGGAAGTAGAAGAATTTCCAATATTGACTTCAATTGGCCGTCCCTCAATCCCAGAGAAACACAACCTCAGCCTCATCACCTCACACAACAATACTGAGGATCAATGATTGAAAATAATCTCTCAGTGTTTACAGTAAATATATATATACATTTTAATCATTGTATCATTAATAATTATATCATAGTATGTTTTGCTCATAAAAGGGATTTTAAAGGATGTTTACTGACACGCTCACGAAATTGAGAAAAAGGAATAAGAAGAGAGGAGATGTAGAATATATAATTATGGTAATGGTTTAGACGGATTACTTAGTGAAAAAGTAGATATAAATGTTTTGGGTTTGGGTTTTGTGATTAGCAAGTTTCTCTCGCATTCCTTTACGTTTTATTTTTTAAAAATGTACGTCATTATTTTTTAGTTAATAACACCGTAATACTTAGTTAAGTTGTCGCTTACATTTAACGTACATGTACAGTTAAACAACAAATAATAAATATCAAAACAAACAAAAAATAACGGTCAAATTGGCACCCACAA
Source organism: Danionella dracula (assembly GCA_900490495.1). Taxonomy (NCBI): domain Eukaryota; kingdom Metazoa; phylum Chordata; class Actinopteri; order Cypriniformes; family Danionidae; genus Danionella; species Danionella dracula. The sequence goes on along the minus strand of UELW01000966.1, from coordinate 564,222 downwards.
TGCACCGCGCGATTCGTCTTCTTGTCACATGACCTCGGCTTTAAAGCGGAAATGATGGCTAGCGCTACACTGTTCTACTGCAAATAAAAGGTACGAATCTAAACGTTTTCGTAATTTTATCAACAACAATAACTGTATAAACACAAATACAGATCGTCCTGTCCGTGTCACGTGTTCGCGTAAGAATTTACGTAAGAAAACATAAACAATGAAAAATCGATGTTCGACTGACAAACAGCGTCACTGGCTTTCACCTCACGCGACACGAAAACATCACAACATTACGAGTCACAAACCTCAGCAACCTTAAAAACGAGTCTTTAAATACGTGTTGAGCTGACCTCTGAGTGTTCTGGTAGCTTTTAAGGTGGATTTCACCTCTTTTGTGGTTTTGTTTACGTCTCCATACGTCAACAACTGACTCACGAAGGTGCGTTTCATCATAAACTTGTTCTAGCATGTAAAGTAAAGCTGCTATTCATGTTTTCATTATTTGAGCACTCTAACTGCGGGAGATTTTGTGTTGAATTTTTATGATTAGTCACGGAAAAATCAAACTAGGTTCCTTCCACAAATGCCTTTAGTCAATTGAAAGTGTTTCTGTGAGGTAAAATGAATAAATAGGAACCAAATACAAAGTGTAATCGAGGAGATCATAATCCAATGTCTATTTTTTTTGGAGTCTGAGAATGATGATTATGATGGTGTTTCATAACTAATACATGATAATGATGATTTAATCTGTTTATAACGATAGCTGCAGTCTGCTGCTGCTGCTGCTGCTGGTGATGATGATGCTGGTGATGATGATGATTCTGTTCCATTATCTTGATGTGATTGTGCTTGTAGGATGCTTTTGAGTACATCTGAGCTCTTGTGTCACAGATATCTATGATCGAGGGTTGCTCGTGACTGTTTTGAGTCGGAGATGTATTCTGTTTTTTGGAGAATGGTGTTTGTGAGTTGTGATAACAGAGATGTCCCTGTTATTTTGTCATAAAAAAACAAGTCTTTCACTTGTGTTTTGTTTTAACTCTTTAGATTTAACATACTCAATACCTGAATTGCAGCTTTTCTCTTTAATGACCATACATTTTGAATACAAAACACAATTCGGAACACAGAAGCAACCATGTGATGATTTGCTACACGTCACACTAATGGAGCGATACCAGAAGATTTTATTTGACTATGGCCATCTACTGATATTCTTATCCCTAAATGTTTACTTTAAATAAATTTAAAATATTACCTATTTAAGAAAAATCACATTTTATAGTTTTTTTTATCCACAAATATGTTAACTTCACCTTATGTAACACTCACCACTTCTCTCTGATTTGCCAACAGTTTAGTATGTCTATAAACCTCTACTGTGATTGGTCACATCTAGAGTGATAGAAATAAATTGATGTACTGTCAAGTGATGCATTGCAGAAAATTAGAGATTAGACAAATAGAGAACAAAAGCAGTTTTCTGTGGAATATTAGCTCCTCTCTTTTGAGTGGAAGCTTGATTGGATATTGTCATTAAAGAGAAAGATAGTGATGTTTGAAAATCTTCTGGTTGTTGTTCATGTTTTGTGTATTTCATCTTATTTTAACAAACTTTGTGGACTGAATTGAGTAGACGGAGGATTCAGTTGGTGAGAAAATAAGAAAATGCTTTAAAAATTATTTACAGAGGCCTCTGACAAAATCCAAGGTCAAATTGTGCCTAGTTTGTACATGAATCTGTGGTATGTATCTTAGCATATATTATCCTCTCTTTCTCTTCCCTTTTCTTTTTCCTTCTTGTCCGTTCATTCTTGCTTTCTTCATTCATCCTGTCCTTTTTTCATGGTTTCTTGCAGTGAAGCCGCAATCTTGATCTTTTTGAACTTGCAATATCTGTTTTTCATCTTTTTACGCAAATAAGTAAATTACAACAAATGTAATTACTGTTTAGGCTACCTTTTTCTAAGTACGGATAAACAGGATGTTTTATTTTGTGCCAAAGATGGAATTTAAAATAGCTGTTTAAAATAGTAAATGTAACAGTTTATAAATGTCCACCAAGCATGTTGTACCCAATTCAGTTAATTTGTACCAAAATTCTAATTATTATATAACTATTATATTACTAATAGGCAATTAGAGGATCTCACCTACAATATTTTTACTTTAACTGTGACTTTAAATATGAAATGTTACATCTAAAACGACACAATAAAAAAACCATTCTCAACTTAAAAATGATCTCTAACAATCGTTAAATGCAAAGAAAAGGGTTCACACGGAAAAACAACCCAAGTTTAGTAAACGGTCTGCTTCAATAAAAAAAGAAAACAGCTTCATTTCTCATCTGCCTTTCTAAAAAGTTCTTTATTAGAAAAAAAGCAGCGTTTGGGTTTTTCAGACGCATGTATATTTCTTTTCAAAGACCAGTAAACCTGAGATTAAACATTGCAGCGGATTACACATTTTTTGTTGACAAAAAGCACATGAAACCATGGTTTCAAAAATAAAAACCAAGACTATGCAAAAGAGAAAGTATACATCTGAGATAAAACATTTTTTCACAAATAGTTAAACATTTTATACATTTAATAATTTATTACAAGATTGTAGTCTCTGCATGTGTTCAGGCGCACTTTAGTAAAATTTGTGTCAAACAATTAAAAACCATCTTTAAAGACCGCTGCACCGCCACCATCTTGTCAACTCACAAGGATCCTCATGCCAGCTTTCAGCAGAATAGCAAGGAATAAGAAGAATATTTAACTGTGTTAACCATTAGCTTCCCTTGCTGATGAGAAACGTGGTGTGGATGTGAAGGCAGAGCTGGTGTTTGTGATGGAGCACGAGGGACACCTTCCCTCTCGGGTCGTTCTGCAGATGCCTCCAATAAACATTCTAAAGCGTTCAGGTCGAGTGGACTTGAGCTCATGATCAGATAATAAAACACAAAGCTCCTAGCATCACCAACAGAGGAGTCATCCGTGATTACGTTTTCAGACGCTTCCTTCAGTCGCTCTCGAGTCCTTTTAGGAAAATGTGCTTTGCTCTTAACATCATTTACATTTGTTCTTATTTTGTGTTTTTAACTGAAATATATTGTTGCGTAACCAATCATCACTTCAGCTTTGGTTTTGACCGGAACACGTTTCTAACAGAGCGTTAACCTCTGCTGCTTCAGTAAAGGTTGAAGTAATGACAGAAGAGCGTGTTGTCTGTGTTTGCAGGGCTGTGATGCGCTGTGAGGATGGCCGCTGCCAGCGTCTCTCCGTCGGCCGGCGCTCAGGTCTCAGAGAAGTCCCAGCTCACCCTCAAAGGTAAGAAGGCTCCCTGACGGCTGACGCAGCAGGTTTCAGAGGAGTGAGATGAGGCAGACGAGTGCGGCATGCGCAGTGAGCTCCAGAGGGCGCTGTGTAGCGAGGAATCACTGCTGAAGATTACGCAGAAGCAGAGATGGAGAGCTAAAGAGCATAATTAAATAAAGGGCTTAGGGTTATTTTATATCACTTTTTTATGTAATAAAAATATTACTGATGATAAAAGAAATTATGTAAAAAAAATAATAAAGGAAAAAAGTGAGTATTTAATTCATTAATGTGTATATGGTCATGCCCTTTATGTATGGAAGAGGATTAGGGCCACTGTATAAATTAAAAGTGAAGTTCTGACTTTTTTCTTAGAATTCTGACTTTAATCTCAACATTCTGAATTTTAATCACAGAAGAATGGGTGCCTATGAGGACATTTTCGTCTAAGTTATGTTTTACGTTCACTACAACTAACGTAGACGGTGTGAATGCTGAAGGAAGCGCCAAAAGCTGATAATTGGCCAATTTAAGTGGGTTTTTGCGTGCCCAAGGGGTATCGGAGGAAGCCATTTTGAATCTCCACTGTTGTTGAAGATGTTTGATGGTTTGACAGTCTTACAGGTCCTGATTTCTATATGAAAGACAAACAGGAAGCGAGTTGTGCTGCGTTCCTCGACTTACCACTTGACTCCTTAGGATTTTTATTAGTAACGTTTTGATTATTGACTGCTGGATGGGGTGATTTTTTTCACCCGTTTTATTTAAAAGCTAAATGATGAATGTGGAATTATGGGCTCTGCTCCTTGACTGACCAACTTTAGAATTAAAGTTTATCAAAGTTCACTCTATAGAACTCGAGTGTTATTATAGACAGCACCTGGTACTGTTTGGGAACTGAATCTCAACTGTTATTGAAGACATTTGATGGTTTGATGCTCCAGCAATAAAATAATTCCACAATCTGTAGCTGCGAGATGTACTGACTTTATATTTTTGTTTCAGTCTTTGTTGCATGACTGCACTGTAGGATAGCTAACAGTGGAAACCCTGTTAATGAGCATTTAGTGGCTAATGGGAGGGGGAAGTGGGAGGGGCAAGTCTGTTTGTGCTGTAACTGTGCGATTCTTGTATTTTTGTTGCTTTAATGAAAAAAAAACACTAAGTACTTAGTACTGAATATCTAAGTACTGAATCATTTAGCGTTGCTTTATTGTGTTCAAATATGTTTAAAATCAACAACATATTGTTTCGTTTTTTTTCTGTTCGTGACCCCTTTAAGGGGTTTCCTTTGATGATGATGAAATTTTCTCAATAATAAAACAAATAGTTTAAGCGTCTCTGAACGTCTGTGTTGTGTCCCAGTGCTGTCTGCGAAGCCTCAGTCGCCGAAGCTGCCCAGTCGTCACTCGCGCCTCAATTCCTTTGTGGAGGTGACCGCTGACGGCCTGAGCAGCGAAACCAAGAAAACCGGCAAACGCAGCGGACACCTGGAGCTGCAGTGGAACGAGGACCTCACGCTGTAAGAGCGTAACAAATATGAATAATTCTGTGTTAATTCACCGATTGGCTAATAATCTGTTTTTAGTCAGCTCTGATTGGTTAATAGTGCTCTGACACCAAAGGGAGGCGGGTTTAAGGACATGGGACTGTTTCAGTCCTAGCTGTGTTTCACTGTAGAGCTGGTGGCTGTGCTGATCTAACTCTGTGTCCTGCAGAAACGTGACTCCTCAGAGCCGCCTGGACCTGAAGCTCTGGAGCTGCCACACTCTAAGGAAAGAGCTTCTGGGGAGCGCCACCATCGATCTGCTGGACACGCTGCGGACGCATCACGGAAAGAGTGAGCACCACACACACACACCTGTCCTTGTTTTAAGACCCGAAATCTCTGCTATCGATGAGCGAACGGGGTTCACGAGTTCCAAGTGCAATTCAATAAACGGATTATTCTCAATCGATTACTCTACAGTTTATGCTACGATTACTCTACGATTACGATCTACAGTTTTTGTAAGTTTACACACCAAACCCATAAACCATTTTGCAGAATCTTGCATTTACCTGACTGAACATTTCCTCAATTTCTCATACGAAGTGACTTCTGAAGGAAAACTAAACTGCGTAATATCTGGAGCCTACAATGTGCTCAAAACTGTAGTTTATCTAATCTTTTGCCTGCAATATCTGTGAAGCAAAAGCATACATCCCAGAAAGAATATTCCAATATTCCTCCAGCAGATCTAAAACAAGAAATAAACAACTTCATCCGGAAAGAATGGAACACAGAATGGGATCATCGACACACAAACAAACTTTATGAAATCCATCCACGAGTAATTATTCAAAGCCGCAAACCAGAGAACAGATCAGAACAAGATATAATTTCAAGATGTCGAATAGGACACTCAAGAAGAACACACAGCTTTCTACTCAAAGGAGAAACAAGCCCCAAACGGAGAACGACGAGAAATGGAATGACGAGAAAACAAAAACTCAAAACTACAGTGACATATATAGAGCACCAAACAGACTATTTAATTTTATTTTAAGTAAAGACTTAAAAGGAAAGTTATTATTGTGTTAATGTATTGTTTGAGTGTATTTTATATTTAAGATATAATTTATGTAGCCATGCAATGACCATTGAGGTCCTCTTGGCTATAAATAAACAACAACAAATATATATGTGTATGAAGCGATCTGTTTTCTTGATTGATGATTGTGAATCAACTCTGTGAATCAATTTTTAACTCAACGAAGCCAAGACACTTTTTCTGCTATTCTACTCTTTCTTTTGATTCTAACGCATACATTGATTCTTCGGACAATCGCGAACCAGACCACGTACCGATGCGTAGATGAAAAACTGATGGATTATGGGTTATTGCTTTTACTTGCTGGGTTAGGGTGTTAGGGGCAGGTCAGTGTTGGGTTAGGGGCAGGGTGAGGGGCAGGTCAGGGTTGGGTTAGGGTGAGAGTTAGGGGCAGGGGCAGGGGTAGGGTCAGGATCAGGGTTAGGGGCAGGGTTGGGGTGAGGGTTAGAGGCAGGGTTAGGGGCAGGGTGAGGGTTAGGGGAAGGGTGAGGGTTAGGGGCAGGCTGAGAGTTAGAGGCAGGGTTAGGGGCAGGAGCAGGGTGAGGGTTAGGGGCAGGAGCAGGGTGAGGGTTAGGGGCAGGAGCAGGGTGAGGGTTAGGGGCAGGGTGAGGGTTAGAGGCAGGGTGAGGTTTAGAGGCAGGGTGAGGGTTAGGGGCAGGAGCAGGGTGAGGGTTAGGGGCAGGGTGAGGGTTAGGGGCAGGGTGAGGGTTAGGGGCAGGGTGAGGGTTAGGGGCAGGGTGAGGGTTAGGGGCAGGGTGAGGGTTAGGGGCAGGGTGAGGGTTAGGGGCAGGGTGAGGGTTAGGGGAAAGGTGAGGGTTAGGGGCAGGCTGAGAGTTAGAGGCAGGGTTAGGGGCAGGAGCAGGGTGAGGGTTAGGGGCAGGGTGAGGGTTAGGGGCAGGGTGAGGGTTAGGGGCAGGCTGAGAGTTAGAGGCAGGGTTAGGGGCAGGGTGAGGGTTAGGGGCAGGGTGAGGGTTAGGGGCAGGGTGAGGGTTAGGGGCAGGGTGAGGGTTAGGGGCAGGGTGAGGGTTAGGGGCAGGGTGAGGGTTAGGGGCAGGGTGAGGGTTAGGGGCAGGGTGAGGGTTAGGGGCAGGGTGAGGGTTAGGGGCAGGGTGAGGGTTAGAAGCAGGGTGAGGGTGAGTGGCAGGGTGAGGGGCAGGGTTGGGGGCAGGGTTAGGGGCAGGGTTAGCATTAGGGGCAGGGGCAGGGTTAGCGTTAGGGGCAGGGTTAGGGTTAGAGGCAGGAGCAGGGTTGGGGCAGGAGCAGGGTTAGGGGCAGGAGCAAGGTGAGGGGCAGTGTGAGGGTTAGAGGCAAGGTGAGGTTTAGAGGCAGGGTGAGGGGCAGGGATATGGTTAGAGGCAGGGTGAGGGTTAGGGGCAGGAGCAGGGTTAGGGGCAGGGTGAGGGTTAGAGGCAGGGTGAGGGTTAGGGGCAGGGTGAGGGTTAGGGGCAGGGTGAGGGGCAGGGATAGGGTTAGAGGCAGGGTGAGGGTTAGGGGCAGGAGCAGGGTTAGGGGCAGGAGCAGGGTTAGGGGCAGGAGCAGGGTTAGGGGCAGGAGCAGGGTTAGGGGTAGGGTGAGGTTTAGAGGCAGGGTGAGGGTTAGGGGCAGGGTTAGGGTTAGGGGCAGGGTTAGGGTTAGAGGCAGGGTTAGGTTTAGAGGCAGGGTGAGGGTTAGGGGCAGGGTTAGGGGCAGGGTTAGGGTTAGAGGCAGGGTGAGGGTTAGGGGCAGGGTTAGGGTTAGGGGCAGGGTTAGGGTTAGAGGCAGGGTTAGGGGTAGGGTGAGGTTTAGAGGCAGGGTGAGGGTTAGGGGCAGGGTTAGGGTTAGGGTTAGGGGCAGGGTTAGGGTTAGGGGCAGGGTTAGGGTTAGGGGCAGGGTTAGGGTTAGGGGCAGGGTTAGGGTTAGAGGCAGGGTTAGGGTTAGGGGCAGGGTTAGGGGCAGGGTTAGGTTTAGAGGCAGGGTTAGGGTTAGGGGCAGGGTTAGGTTTAGAGGCAGGGTTAGGGTTAGGGGCAGGGTTAGGGGCAGGGTTAGGGTTAGGGGCAGGGTTAGGGGCAGGGTTAGGGTTAGGGGCAGGGTTAGGGTTAGGGGCAGGGTTAGGGTTAGGGGCAGGGTTAGGTTTAGAGGCAGGGTGAGGGTTAGGGGCAGGGTGAGGGGCAGGGATAGGGTTAGAGGCAGGGTGAGGGTTAGGGGCAGGAGCAGGGTTAGGGGCAGGAGCAGGGTTAGGGGCAGGAGCAGGGTTAGGGGCAGGAGCAGGGTTAGGGGCAGGAGCAGGGTTAGGGGTAGGGTGAGGGTTAGAGGCAGGGTGAGGGTTAGGGGCAGGGTTAGGGTTAGGGGCAGGGTTAGGGTTAGGGGCAGGGTTAGGGTTAGGGGCAGGGTTAGGGTTAGAGGCAGGGTGAGGGTTAGGGGCAGGGTTAGGGTTAGAGGCAGGGTGAGGGTTAGGGGCAGGGTTAGGGTTAGGGGCAGGGTTAGGGTTAGAGGCAGGGTTAGGGGTAGGGTGAGGTTTAGAGGCAGGGTGAGGTTTAGGGGCAGGGTTAGGGTTAGGGTTAGGGTTTGGGGCAGGGTTAGGGTTAGGGGCAGGGTTAGGGTTAGGGGCAGGGTTAGGGTTAGGGGCAGGGTTAGGGTTAGAGGCAGGGTTAGGGTTAGGGGCAGGGTTAGGGGCAGGGTTAGGTTTAGAGGCAGGGTTAGGGTTAGGGGCAGGGTTAGGTTTAGAGGCAGGGTTAGGGTTAGGGGCAGGGTTAGAGGCAGGGTTAGGGTTAGGGGCAGGGTTAGGGGCAGGGTTAGGGTTAGGGGCAGGGTTAGGGTTAGGGGCAGGGTTAGGGTTAGAGGCAGGGTTAGGTTTAGAGGCAGGGTGAGGGTTAGGGGCAGGGTTAGGGGCAGGGTTAGGTTTAGAGGCAGGGTTAGGGTTAGGGGCAGGGTTAGGGTTAGAGGCAGGGTGAGGGTTAGGGGCAGGGTTAGGGTTAGGGGCAGGGTGAGGGTTAGGGGCAGGGTTAGAGGCAGGGTGACGGTTAGGGTTAGAGGCAGGAGCAGGCTTAGGGGCAGGAGCAGGGTTAGGGTTAGAGGCAGGGTGAGGGTTAGGGGCAGGAGCAAGGTTGGGGCAGGGTGAGGGTTAGGGGCAGGAGCAGGGTGAGGGTTAGGGGCAGGGTGAGGGTTAGGGGCAGGGTGAGGGTTAGGGGCAGGAGCAAGGTGAGGGGCAGTGTGAGGGTTAGAGGCAAGGTGAGGTTTAGAGGCAGGGTGAGGGGCAGGGTTAGGGTTAGAGGCAGGGTGAGGGTTAGGGGCAGGAGCAAGGTTGGGGCAGGGTGAGGGTTAGGGGCAGGAGCAGGGTGAGGGTTAGGGGCAGGGTGAGGGTTAGGGGCAGGGTGAGGGTTAGGGGCAGGAGCAGGGTTAGGGGCAGGGTTAGGGTTAGGGGCAGGGTTAGGGTTAGGGGCAGGGTGAGGGTTAGGGGCAGGAGCAGGGTGAGGGTTAGGGGCAGGGTGAGGGTTAGGGGCAGGGTGAGGGTTAGGGGCAGGAGCAGGGTTAGGGGCAGGGTTAGGGTTAGAGGCAGGGTTAGGGTTAGAGGCAGGGTGAGGGTTAGGGGTAGGAGCGGGATGAGGGTTAGGGGCAGGAGCAGGGTTAGGGTTAGGGGCAGGATTAGCCGATCGGCGTTCTTAAAAACGGTTCTGGTAGCCAGCTTGCTGAAAGCTGTTTTCCAAGTTTACACGACTACAGGAATCAGTTTATTGAGAAGAACCCATTTATCGAAGTTTACTTTCCTCGTTCACTACGTATCCATGCCTTCAATTCTCAGTTTGTTCTCAGAACTCCTTGAGCATTTAGCTCAAAAGCTAATATGAATAGTTTATAATTAAGCAAATATTGTTAAAAGTTTCAATAGAAATATAAAAGCTGTTATGTTTTGTATTTAGTAATACATATTCTTTACTCTAATATTGTTGACTGATCAAATTTAAGAACTTTAATTGGCAAAACAGTCCACATCAATATCTGGTTAATGGTAATATTAAAAAAACTAATGTTTGTAATATTATCGCTTACAGAAATACATTCTTTATCAATTGTGCGACCTCTTGTCGTGTACTTTTTTTTACATTTAAATTAATTTAGGATATTTGATGAGTTATTTGTTACATAAGAGTTTGTATAGACATTAAAAAAGTTTTTTTTTGGAAGGTGCTGGAAAGTGTTTCGGTTCCTTTAAAGTTATTTTACTCGGCCACTAGGGGAAGAAGGGAGTTGGTCATTTTGATTTTGAGAGTTATGAGGTATGAGACGCACAGTCTTCTGACCGAATAACTTTGTTTTGTTCTGAGAAAGCAAAAGTAACAATGCATCAAAAGTCAAAGATGGAATAAATTAGTGCTATTTCTTCCATCTGATGATTTCTTCACTCGTTTACTTTTACTGCATGCACAAACTTCCACAATTATACCCAAACGTTCCAGAATTTGAAGCAATGAATTGTGCGGTACATTAATTGTGACAAACCTAAACTTAAGTGAGGCGTTATCAGCTTTGCATTGACGGTCAAATATGTTTATGATTTCCTAGAGAATGCATTTATTGAACTGATGTTTTGTAAGTTTATTCAGATTATTTCCCTCTAAAACAAGTAGCTGCTTTTGTTAGAATTCTTCAGAACCTGTGCAAGTGCCTATAAAGTAAAAAGTAAAGTAAAGTGCTTATAAACAAGAGTAGCTAAAACCGGTCCTCCACATTCTCCTCAGTGAGTTTCTTTAAGGACAAATAAACTCTGTGTCCAGCAGGTGGCAGTGTGTGCTTTTCTATATTAGATCTTCAGGTAAGTTTTGTTGGCGTATTCTCGCTCTCTCAGAGTTACCTCGTTTGGGATGATTTCTGTTTCATTATGAAAGTGTTATTGTTATCAAAGCTTTTTATTCAACGCATGTCTCTGCAGAAAATGTAGCAGTTTATCTGTTTAATACATTGGGTGAATATTTTACTTGACCCATTACATCCACTTAATTAGTATTGTTGAATGTATGACTTGAAAGTTTTTTTTCTGCGCTATGGACATTCAACTTCCTTATTTCTGTCTGAAAGAGTGATGAAGTGAGTGGGCTGCAGCTCCACGACTCATCACTAGAGGGTCCATTGTCAACTTCATCTAGGTTTTTCATTCATAAGATTAATGACAAATGTGTTTTTTTTTACTTAAAAGACTTTTAAGCTAGTCACCCTTGAGTGATCAGCTAAAGGCCAGAGCTGAGGAGCGCAGGATTTAGCTTTGAAATGATAGTTTATCGAAGTTTGTAGAAGTTTACTCTACTAAAATCTTGAGTGATGTCACAGATCCCCATTCCACGGACAGCTCCCCCTCGAGAATACTTTTAACTATCAAAAAACAATGATTTGGGGCTTTTTTTGCTCATGTCACTGGGTCACTGCTGTTCTTGGAGAACTTTGAGGAACCAGCCTCATTAGCAGTGAGCATTGTGGTTTACCCTCCTTTTGCTTGGTGTTAATGACTGTCTTCTGGACTTCTTCTGTGACTTGAGTTTCATGTACCACACCTGTACGTTTTGGGAAAACCTGGAATATGTTTGAACAGCTGTTCCATGTAATGTTTTGTACAAATCTAATGGATCTGAAATTCTTGCACTCTCACCCTTCTCTCTCTCTCTTCTCTCTCTCTCTCTCTCTCTCTCATTCTCGCTCTCCTTCCCTCTCTCTCACTTTCTTCTGTGTCACTCCTCCTCACTCTCTCTCCCCATTTTGTTCTTTCTCTCTTCCCCTCTCTCCATCTCTTTTCCCCTCTCTCCCTCTCGCTATCTTCATCTCTCCTACTCTCTCTTTCTCTTTCCCCTGTTTCTCTCCCTCTCTTTCTTTTCTTTTGTTTCTTTCTCTCTTCTCCCCCCCACACTCTCTCTCTCTCCTTCCTCCACTCTTCCTTCTCTCTCTCTTCTCTCTCTTTCTTTCTCTCTCTCTTTATCCCTGCTCTATCTTCCTTCTCTCCCTATTCTCTCTCTCCCTCTCCCTCCCTCTCTCCCTCTCCTCTCTCTCTCAGTGGAGAAGGTGGAGCTGCGGCTGCTGCTGCAGACCGAGAACAAAGGCTCGGTTGTGTCCGGCGGTGAGCTCAACGTCTGTCTGGACGGTCTGGTTGTTGATCTGGGATCCCTGCCCACAGACAGTAAGCCCCCCCCCCTTCATCCTCCTCCTCCTCTCTCTCTCTCTCTCGCTCTTTCTCTTTCTCGCTCGCACACACTGAACACGTTCATGATCGCTGCTGAGGCTTCAGAATGGAAAATCTTGAGCCGCGAGTCTCACAGAAGCAAGGCTTTCTTTCCTGCGCGCTGTGTTCACTAACACACACAGGGGTCAGAGGGTTTGTTTATACGCACACGCACACATTCACCCGAGACTTTCAATGCCGAGGGTGTTACGGCAAGGAAACGACGGCACAGGGGGTTTACTCACCAAATTAACACTCTGGTTATTTCTGGAGGAAACCTTTATTGCTTTTCAATCGTTAGTAAAGGACTTTAGTAAAAAAGAAATGCTATTTGTTCCTCCAAAAAGTCTGTTTTATAAATGATGATCTGTGAAATTCTTTCAACCGAAACTTCTGATGCACAATTGTTTTTCACCACCATGAGGGATATAAGTATTTGACCCCCTATAAATGAAGAAGTCTGAGGTTAGATTCCTCTCTTAAGCTGAGAATCATCTGACTGTTTATGATACGATACAGTCCAACTTTGTCATTGTTGACAAAACTACATGCACAGAGCCAATGCAGTTAGCATCTTTCCAAAAGAGCTATTAACCATATGTAAATTATTTACAATACCTAGTATATGGGTAAGATATTCATAAATGTCAGAGCGTGTCAAAAGTGTATGAAGTGTCACTGCAGTAGTGATTAACACTTTATGATTAACTGTTTAATGCAGAAACAGCTAAAGGAAAAGCTGTTTGTGCAAACTCCAAATCAATGCTCTGCTGCACCTTAGTCGTAGCATGAATGCTCTAGATATCCTGTTCGTGACAGCATTAAAATGTAGGTGAAATGAAACCGAGAGTTAAATTTAATTTATATTAAAATTAAAGAGACTAGATGAGGAGTAGATTTTCTTGTTTGAGGAGAAGCAGTACTGTGAAGCAGCTCCGGACCCTGCTCACTCTCAGATGGAATATATGTACAGTGGTTTTATTAAACACATATAATGTGTGTTTTTTTATATTTGCGATCCACGTATTTGGTATTAATGCAACATTTTCTGCATCCTCACCACTGAGGTGTACAAATTTCAATAATCTTTGAGATGGGACAGTTCTCGAGTGGTGTTGAAATATTTCATAATTAACTCATAAGTGAATTAAAATTAAACATCTTAGATCAGTTAGTTGCTAAGATGCCCCTCAGCGGCTGCCTGATGATAGCAGAGTGAAAAGTGGGGTCAGAGAAGTCTTTGACGAGGTCCTCACTCTTTGCAGAAAGCATGTCTTGTGAAAGGCGTTCAGGGTGGGTCGCTTTAGAATAACGCAGTTATTCTTTGGCCGGTTTTCACCACCCCCTGAAGGGTTTTGCGGTCTGATACCTGCACACAGAATGCTGATCAATCAGATTCCAAAGTATCCAGCATGATCAGGATTTTCAGGAAACTCCCAGTCAAGATTTTAGATCTACACAAGACAGGAAAATGACCAATCAGTGAGCTCAGTGGTATATCACTTCAATCAATCAATCAATAAAGTTTTATACAGATCTTCTTTAGCAGTTGCTTTCAAAGCAGCTTCACAAAGTCCTCGTGAGGATCAGGTAGAGTAAATAGGAGTTTATTTGTGAGGCCCCTGGGAGCATCGCTGACTGAGGCAGGTGCTAATCACCTCCCCAGCATAAAGAACAGACAAACTTAATATCCATCGACGAAAAGTTTGCCGGACAACACCTGAAAAAACAAAACAAACAAAGACAAAACAGAAACTAACAAATGAATAAACAACGGTTAGAAAACTGAGACACAGACAACAAACAGGTGATCAGCATCAGCTGCAGGAGGAGAGATACATGATGAGGAGAGCTTAGAGAGGAACATTGAACCACGTTGTTTTTTCAAACAGTTTGTATGTTTATAGCGCTCAGACACCAGATCTGTTTAGACAAATACCAAGAGATAATTATTGGAATTCTAGATTAAACAGATATGTTTTTAATTTAGTTTTTAACTCGTCACAATTTGTCTTCCAATCAGAAATAGGTATGTCTTTGGCTTGCCTCTGCTAGCTTTTAGAACCCCATCTCAAGAGTTTTGGAAAACGAATGGGTGACCACGGTGGAAAAACCCCCAACATCTTGCCAAGGCGAACTGCAAAGCTGCAAAACGTCTCGCTGGAGAAGCAGCCATTGTTGCTTGAAGTAAAAACTACAATTTTGTTGATGCTAGTGTGTTCGAGCCTCTTCCAGAAAGATTCTCCAGATCTGAGGCGTGAGGACCCCTGTTTACACTCATTTTCAAACAGCAAGTTCCAGATATAAGATATGTTTAACAATTTGCTCTGCAGTTTTCCAACACTGAGGCCGATGCATGTTAACTCAAAATAGTGTTTTAAAAGCTTCGTTGGAAGACAGTAAACCCCTTGAAAGACCCAGATAAAATCCCTCCTGCTGTATCACCATTAAAAATTGCGACTAATGACTCGAAACACAGTCCAAGGCAACAGAACATTGTCTCAGGAAGAAGGATGTGAAGGTCTTAGCAAGTCTCCGTGCTCTTATCCCATAGAAGAAGTGGGAATAAAATCCCTCCTGAGATGATATTTGTTGGTATTCTATCTTTCTGTTGAAACAGATCAGAAGTTTAAGTGGACAAATGTTAAAAATCAGCATTCCTCACTCTATAATCGAATCGTGAGGTATCTAAAGATTCCAGCTAACCTTTAATGTACCAAAATGAATATACTTTTCCTGGTTTTACCTCAAAATAAACAGCAAATGCTTTACATTTTACTCTGAAAGAAACCGGATGAAAGAAACTAGAGTGGGCAAGGTATATTTTAATGCTTGGATCTCAATTATTAATACGTCATTTTAATGTTTTTTATTAAAAACGCTTTAAAATTTATATAGATAGGTTTATGTGATGTTAAAGTTGTAAATGTGAAATAACAATAATTACAATAAAAAGTGCTTTTCATGAATATGAAAGAAAGAGCTTTATAAATGGTTTTCCTTTAAATATACATATATTGTTTGTTGCTTTTTCGCTGATTCTTCCCGCTCTGTCTCTCTGTTTCTCACTGTGCACCCCTTTCTCTGTTAATTAGCCTTCAGTTTAGTGTAAATGTTCTTTTTGAGTGGTTCAGGGTGCCCCTGAACAGCAGCTGGTTTGTGATCTGCCGCTGCACAGATCTGGAGTGTTTCTCCTTAAGAGAGAGAGTGTGCGAGGATAAAGCCTGGAGTGTGCAGCGCTCTGTTAGGCTCCTCTGTTCACTCTCAAGTCGCTCTTGTTGGGTCGCTGTTTGCTCTTATTTCCCCAGGCTGGTTTTTTCGGAAACACACACTCTGAATAAACAGGGCTTTGTGTACCACTCTGAGGAAACACAGAGTCACACACTCGCTTTCGGTAAACAGGGGCTGTGCTCAAAGTTTTTACTAACTGTTTGCAGTTGACTTTCATGTTTGAAGAGATGTGGAAAAATAATGTTGCCATTTAAAATTACAGATAGTTATAAACGTTGAAATGACTGCAATAATAATACACTGCAGCTGGTGTAAATGTAGTCATTTTCAAAGTGAAATTTAAAAAAAGGATAATATATTCAATATACAAAGATACTTTCTAAAATATTTAATGCAAACCCGAAAATGTAAAATATATTGCATATATACAACCAAACAAGTAACTACTGGTTAAAGAAACTTATAGGTAACCATCGCCCAACTGACCCAACCAATCCAACCATTGGCCAACCAATCAGCAACCAAAAAAAAAAACTCAACCCAACTAATCATCAACTCAAATCAAACTGACCCAATTAACTAAACCAATCAGCGATCAACCAACTGACTAATCTCCAACCAAACCAATGAGCAACTGATTCTACCAGCTTGTGACCTACCAACCCAAACAATGAACAACTATCTAACCAACCCAACCAATCGATAGTCAACAACCACCTAACCCATCAACTACTGACCAAACTTACCTGTGACCATCTGACACAAACCCCTAACTAACCATCAACTCAACCCAACTAATCAGCGACCAACTGGCCAACTAATCACCAACCCAACCATATTATACCAGCCAGTGAACAAGCAACCCAACCAGTGTATAGCTGACAAAGCGTCAACTAATTCCTTTGAAATTCAACCAAACTAACAACCTAACTACTGAACCGACAAACCTACTGCTCAACTAACCAACCAGCACCCCAAATAACTACCGACTAACTAGCTACTGATTAAACCAATCAATGGCTAAACAGCCCAACTAAACAACTACAGACCAAAAGATCACCCATTAACTAACAATCTACTCACCACAACTAGCCAGTGACCAACTGACCAATTAAACACCAAGCCAACCATATCATACCAGCCAGTGAACAAGCAACCCAACCAGTGGATAGCTGACAAATTCAACCGAACTAATGAACTAACTACTAACCCAAACTAACTAAATATGCAACTAAATGCCAACCAACCAATCTAACTAATCTACTAGCGATCCAAATGACAACCAACTAGCCACTGACCAAATCAACCAATGGCCAACCAGCCCAACCAAACGACTACAAACCCAAATGATCCAATCTTTAAGTGGCCAACCAGTGAATGACTAACCAACCGATTAACCAATCAGGATAAACCCAACAAGTATATACCAAAGTTTAGCGACAAACCAATCCAACCAATGGCTGACGAACAACCAATTACAAATCAACCCGACCAGCAATCTATAGACACAGCTAATCCAACAATTTGCAGCCTACCCTCTAACCAATCCAGCCAACCAACAGTTAAATGTAACCAATAACCAATCAAACCAACTCGTGATCAACCAACTGAATACCTGACCTAACATCTAACCACCAATCTAACTCCACCAGCCAGTGACCCTCTAATAACCACTGACCTTATCAAAATATGGTAAACATCATCCAACTAACCACCAATTCAACTCAACTAACCAACAACTAGCTAACAAACTAGCATAAACAATGGGCTACTCACCAATCAAGTAACCAACGAATGCACATAATCACTCAGCAAACTAACCAATGACCACCTCACCAACCCACCCACCCACATGAGCACCCAACCAGTTAAGAAATTTGATTTGGCTTTAGCTGTCGTCCTACAACAATACATTTTTTTATAAGAGCTACATGTGTTTCAGTTCAGAATTGTGGAGTTACTCTGAAACGCTGTTGCAGACTATTTGAGAACAATTCTGTTTTAAACTAACTGCACTAATGTGGGTAGAGCTGATGGTAAACAACATCTGATCAGCTGATAATCTGATCTGTTGATGGCTTTATGTTGTTTTTCTCTCTTCAGAGGTCCGCTCAAGAAGAACATGCCTGACCAGAGCTTCCAGTGAAGACCCGTCCGTCACCAGCAGCCCTCGAGCACGGTCAGAGCTCCTGCTTTCATTTATACTTGAACTTACATCTTGAGCTTCTCCAATTGGTTTGGAATGAACTGTTTAATGAAAACCATTACGCTACACTAGTAAATCAGATCATCATATAAAGGAAGAACTGTGTTCTATCAGAAGAGTTAATTGGAAGGACCGTTGAGGACCATGTTTGTGATGTTTCCAGGAGTTCTTCTGCTTCCTGTGGAGAGACTTCCAGTCCTGTCAGAGGACCTGCTCTCACTAACGGAGAACCAGCGGACGCTACAGGTCACACAAACACTGAGACTCAAGGGTCCTGATCAGTTAAGCACACAATCAATCGCAGAGGAAGGAATTCAGCGTTTCTTGTTCTGCTCTAGGTAAAGCTGAAGCGTCTGTGAATGGTGTGGACGAGGCCGCGCTCGTCTCTCCTCCGGATCTGAACTCAGAGACCCCCGCTCCTCCTCCTCCTCCTCCACCTCCTCCAGCCTCGGAGGGACAGAGCAACACAAACACACCGGCTCAGGATGCACTGCCTACTGGGTAATCTTAAGCAAATAATAAAAGTTACAATACTCCAATTAGAATTGAATTAATCTGTGTTAGAAAATGTAAAATTTACTCTACGTAAACATCACAGAGAGTTCAAAACTCTGTTTCTCTCAAGTTCAGAGTTCAGAAATTAATCAGCAACACTAATCAAATCAAACCCCCGTTGCAGGACTGAATTGTTGCTTGGGTGCATTGTGGCCTTAACACATTGTGGCTTTTTCTTTCAAAAGACCAAGATGCTGTTGTTTGTATTCTTGTCCCGCAGAGATGCGGTTTGCACCTCAATCAAGTTTCCCCTCAATAGCAAGTATCTATGCCCGGCTTTTGATTGGTCTTCCAGTCGACTGCATCTGGAACACATCAATAGGAAGTGTTAGGATGCAGGAACACTCCAAACAGAGAGAATATATATTTGTTTCTGGGAAAAAGAAAAAAAAGAGTGCAGCGGTTTTAATCTCGAAGCATGAATAGTGCACGTGTGTTACCTCACATGACTCAAGATTCCGCTTGTTAAAACCAGAAGTACCATTATAAATCGAGCTCTCTATCATTTTATACAGAAAATGTGTATCGACGATAATTAATGATATCGAATTCTCACCCAGCCCTACATGGGAAGGATGTTAAATCAGTGATGAAACGTAGTAAAGGTCCGTGTCTCTCTGCTCCTCTCTTCTGCAGCTGGGAGCAGCGAGTTCTTCCTCATGGACGAGTGTATTACGTGGATCACAACACCAAGACCACCACGTGGGAGAGGCCCCTACCGCCGGGGTGAGTATCCGACCCCTTCTCTTCTCTCTGTTATTCGATTCAAGGGACTTCTACCCTTTGGTGCACACATTTTTCTACTCTAGCATAAAGATGTAGACTACCTCAGTGCGTCCAATGCCTTTTATTACTTGTAAAAAGATTAAGATAACTAATAAAAGTAGTTTTAGCACCATCGATAGCTGCAGTGTTCCTCGTCAATGCTGGAGAACCCTTCGTTCTCCCAATCAGAGCTTCCAGAACCGAAGCCAGGCCTCGATCATCAATGATTCCAAAATAAGGATGCAGTGGAAACGCTCACAATCACATTTTTCATCCCTGCACACGCTGTTCCAGGATGCTACACGTCAGCGCTAGCGTCACTGACGCCGACGGCGAGATTAATGTGTGCTTCTGAACGTTCTGTACGAGCGAATTTCCCTCCGAGCCTGGTCTGACGCAGCCAACAACATCTTTTTTTATATCAGACTCGAACACAACTGCAGAGAAATACAAAAAGTAAAACTAGTAGTTTAACTAGTAGTAAAACTACTAGTAAAACTAGTAGTTTAACTAGTAGTAAAACTACAAATCCCAGGATGCATTGCAAGCATTCTCTCAATAGAATCTAGTTTATCTTTAGCTCTTAGTAATACAAACAGTCTGAACGTAATGTGCTTGAGGGACTTTGAAGCTCTTCTTCACGTCTTCAAACAGGAAGTTGTTATTTTTCCTCTCTTAACAAAAATGTTGTCGACGGGATCAACAGGAAGTGTGCTGAAAACTACTTAAGTAAGAAGAAAAGGAGACAAAATTAACAAATTAAAAAATAATGATAAAAAAACCCCACAAATTCTTCTATATATGTTCAAACTGTGATGCAGACTGTATGTGCATTTGTGATCCTCAACATTTAAAAATAAATGAATGTTTTCTAAATGTGTTTGTGGACAGCTACCGACTCCTGCATCGGTAAACTCTCTTTCTCGCAATTGCCATTAAGGTCCACTGTTCCCAGACTATAAATGAATTTTTCTGCTGTGAAGTTTGTGTTTTTATTATGGAAGCCAATGGGAATCTGCTCGATTTTGGACACAGCCACTAGTGGTCAGAGGAGGAATTGCACTTTGGTCACTTCTTGTTCTTGTTTCTGAGAAAATGTTGGAAGGTTGCCACTTGAAATGTAAGCAAATAAAACTGATGGTGGAGTTTAGGATGATGAAAGACATTGAGCTTGATATGCGGCTGAGTTCTGGCTGAGTTAAGGCTGTTCTGTAGAGAACAGTCAAGTCCTTTCAAGTCAAGTCTTTAAACCTAGACCAAGAATTGAAAATCACTGGAACCTTTCTAAATGGATGAAATAAATGTTCTACTCACTCGCTTTTGCTATTTATCATCCACCCGGGTTTCCCTCACATGACTTATTTCTGAAGCTCCTGATTGGACAATGAGCTCACAAATATCTGAAAAAGTTCAAATATTTTGACATCTATTGCACCTGATGAATTCCTCACTCTCCACACTGCTATCCTCCTCTATTCGTATTACATTGTCACTTCCTTTTATGCTATTATTTTTATTCATTTGCGGCTGACATCTGGCTGAGTTAAGGCTGTTCTCTAGAAAGGTGTCTGTTCAGTTTCTCAAAGAAAATGTTCTAAGTTGTTATAATAGAGAAAAAGCATGCTATCAGGCTATACATGATTCTTTCAGCTTTAAAGTTGGAATTTTTAACATGGGAGTCAAAGGAAATCTGCTCCTTTCTGGACACAGCCTCTAATGATCAGTCAAGGAATTACAGTTCAGTCACTTCCTGTTATGCTCTCAGAGAAAATGTGGGTGGTTGCTGTTTGGCATGGAAGCAAAAAAAAAATTAATGGTTTAGGGCTATAAAAAACATTCAGCTTGATATACGGCTGGGTTCTGGCTGAGTTGAGGCTATTCTCTAGAAATGTCTGTTTTAATCATTTTCAGTCTAACAGGTTGTTTTTATTTGAGAAAAAGTTGACGCATACAGCTTCATTTGATCAAAATTATATATGCGCTGTCTTTGAAAAATAAAATTTTTCACGGTTTAGATGCAGTAGCTGATTTGAATATTAATATATCAACTCTTATCCAGGAAATCATGAACTGATCCCAAACATTAGAAACTGTTCATCTTCAGGCTGAAGCTTCTCGTGCTTTTCTTACGTTTCCTCTTTAGCTCTCCGAGTGTATCGAAGTCTAGCTTGTGTATCAGTTAGAGCTGTTTGAAGGTAAAAATAGAAAATTTAAAGTCACAAATGAAGCAGATGTTTAGCGTTAACTTCTAACAACTTAAAACATCTCAGTGAATCAAATATTTTATGAACGGTTTTCTAGCTGCTGTGTGGACTCAATCATTAGAGGACTAATCCAGGCCTCTCCAAATGCGTCCAAAACTATTAAGAGATTGCAAAAACAGATGGTTCTGGTTTCAGCTCTCCTTCCTAACGTGTGCTCTGTGTGTGCTGCAGCTGGGAGAAGCGCGTGGACCAGCGCGGCCGGTTCTACTACGTGGATCACATCACGCGCAGCACCACGTGGCAGCGCCCCACGGTGGAGTCGGTGAGGCACTACGAGCAGTGGCAGCAGCAGAGGAGCCAGCTGCAGGGGGCCATGCAGCAGTTCAATCAGAGATACCTCTACCAGGTACGGGAGCGGCACACGGTCGCTGCCGACCGTTATGGAGCCAGAATGATGTCAAAAAGATCTACATCTCAGTTCATAAATAAATAGCACAAATGCACAAAATCCAATTTGTATACTCAAAACAATGTTCGTAAATTTCCAAGTGAAAGCATAAATATTGCCCTCAATCCGAACACGTGAGGGTTTTACCTGAATTCAGTTGAAAACAGGTTCACAGATGTGATTTTATTAAGTTTGTCAGCTGCTTCTCATTAAATATTATGAACCGTGTGAGATCTATTTACGCTTTGCTGATTGTGGATTTGCTGCCTCACGTTCGAGTACGTTCCGCTCTGAGTTTGTGCTCGTTCATTTTGAGACTCTTCTCGCACGTCTTGTAACTTCAGAGCTGCTCCTGTTCTCCACCAATCAGAGCACTGACTCATGCGGCTCACCGCTGTGCTGTTTCTCCATAATAGTGGCTCTGTGAGAGCTGGGGTTCCCTTTTACGCTCTACCAAACACATCCTCTCACACACGGTCAGATCAGAGGAAAGGGACGATCAGTTAAGAGTATGGAAGTGTTGGCTGAAGTCTTTCTAAGAGTTTTATAAAGCTAAATATTACACTCCTGAACGACCGACTCCCACTCTCTCTTCTTTCTTTCTTTCTCTCTCTCTCTATCTCTCTCTCTCTCGCTCTCTCTTTTCTCTCATCCTCTCTCTCGCTCGCTCTCTCATACCTCACATTTTCTTTCCTCTCTTTCTCCTCTCTCGCTCTCTGTTCTCTCACTCACTCTCTCTCCTCCTCTCCCCCCTCTCATACCTCTTATTATCTCTCCTCTCTCGCTCGCTCGCTTGCTCTCTCCTCCACTCTCTCTCTTTCTCGCTCGCTCTTTCATACCTCACATTGCCTCTCCTCTCTTTCTCCTCTCTCTCACTCTGTCTCTCTCTCACTCTCTCTCTCTCCTCTTCTCCTCCCTCATATCTTTCATTATCTCTCCTCTCTCACTCTCTCTCATACTTCTCTCTCGCTCTCTCACTCTGTCTCTCTCTCACTCTCTCTCTCTCTCCTCTTCTCCTCCCTCATATCTTTCATTATCTCTCCTCTCTTACTCTCACTCATACTTCTCTCTCGCTCTCTCTTAATGCGTCTCATTGTCTCTCCTCTCTTTCTCCACTATCTCTCTCTTTCTCACTCGCTCTTTCATACCTCACTTTGTCTCTCCTCTCTTTCTCCTCTCTCGCTCTCTGTTCTCTCACTTACTCTCTCTTCCCTTCTCCCTCTCATACCTTTCATTATCTCTCCTCTCACTCTCTCTCATACTTCTCTCTCGCTCTCTCTCTCATACCTCACATTGTCTCTCCTCTCTTTCTCCTCTCTCTGCTGCTCTTGATCTTGCCCTTCTTTCCCCCTCTCTCTCTCTCACACTTTCTCACTCTCTCTCCTTCTCCTCTCTTTCCCTCTCCCTCTCTTTTTGCTTCTCTCCAAACACCGCTCTCTTTCTCTCTCTCTCGCTACTATCTCATCTTCCTCTTGCTCTCCGCTACTTTCCCTCTTCCTCTTCCTCTTTCTTTCTCCCCCCTCTTTCTCGCTAGTCTCATCTCTCTTCCTCTCTGCCTTTCTCTTTCTCTCCTCTCCTATTTTTTGCTCCTCTTTACCTTCTCTCTTGCTCTCTCCCTCTCTCTCTCTCTCTCTCTCTTTCGCTGTCTCTTTCTCTCAGGAATTCCTTGAAGTTCATCTATTTTTGCTTTCATTGCGAAGCTAAGGCTGCCGCGAGATGTTTCAGATCTTTGTTAGCGTTAGCGTCACATTGATGTCACGAACATACACACAACAGTTCTCTCTCCGTCGCCGTTTAGCGCTCCCTCACTTCATCCGTCTGCGAAACAGCCGCAGAACTAGCTGCGACCCGTCAGAGCTCAGGAGAGAGAGTGCTAAAGCCTCCAGCCTGAGGTTTGCTTTGAGTTGGTTCTTAAACTGCGAACTTCAGTAGTTTATAATGATTTTCTTCAGAGAAAAACTCCTTTAAAGCAGCTCTCCAGGTTTTTCTGGTTCTGTTCACTTACATTTACGACTGCTTTCGCTTAATTAAATCAAGTCTAAGCTAGGTTTGCTGTTAATTTAATTACTTTACTTTACTTTTATTTAATACAACACAAGATCTTCACTTGGAAACACAAACTGCCATCAATTCCAGACATGTTCTTTGTATTTCTATAATTTTTTTCCAAACAGAAAGCATCCCAGGCATCTCATACAGGATGAATATCGAGGATGAAAGGCATCAGCATTTTTTTTTTTTTTTTTTTGCTTCTAGTTTGCGCGCCGACACTCCCTTCGTTCCTAAAGGGTTACAGATTCCTCAGGTTTAGCACGCTTTCCAGTGTTTCCTCGCCGTTTACAGCTGCATCCTCGATAGAAAACAAAGATTTTACGGAGTTTGGCAAAGTGAAACAGAAAGAAAAGGGTGTTTTCGTGTGTGTTCCCGTGAGTTTTGAGGTGGTTGCGCTGGTGTTTGTTGATGCCGGTTCACACGAGGAGCTTCGCTGTGTGCGTCACCGTGTGCTCGCGAGGCGTTGGGTTTCATTCTCACACGCGTGTCAGAAGTGACGACTCAGTGATTCCACATCACTCAGACGAGAGCACCAACACTCGAAGCCCACGCTCCGGGGTTCAAACGCGCCGATCCCTGCTGAAAAACCTGCGCTTGGACACCTCTCACGCTCGAGCTGCACACTGAGCTCTTCTCTGTTAATTACTGCTTGGTATGAGAGAGAAATGAGTTAAAGAGATCGAGGAGAGAGGAG